>PVLC010001373.1:23660-146037 GCA_004027655.1 Graphiurus murinus
ACGCTTGTAATCCCAGCATTCGGGAGGCTGAGACCGGAGGATCCGGGTTCGCGGCCAGCCTCAGCTACCTAGTGAGGCACTCCGCAACTTAGTGAGACTCGGTTTCAAAATAAAGAATAAAAAATAGGGCTGTGGGTATAGCTCGGAGGTAGAATGCCCCTGAGTTCAATCCCCAGTACCGCAAAAAAAAAAAAAAAAAGAAAAAGAAAATTGAACTACAACTAAAGAGACCCCAGAAAGCCGACCAGGGAGAGCAAAGGAGCCCCTGCACGACAGTGGGCCCAAGCTGTGGAGCACTGTGGCAGCCACTAAGCCACAGCCCAACACAGAGGTCTACTAACACTGCTGCGTACCCAGCAACCAGGCATGGAGTAAGCGACTCCAGAACTCCACATCCCAATCAGGCAGCGGATCCTCGCACCTTCGACAGTGACCAGAACATGTGGGACAACCAGCGTAAGACCCCACGGGACCACCCCAGCTCACCTCTCCCTCAAGAGCGGGAGCAGTAATCAACTGCACCACAGAGCTTGAATCAAAACTGCCACAAAAGCAGTTTCCTGATGGAAGGAAAGAAAAGCAAAGCAGCAAAAAAACAAAAAACAAAAACAAAAACAAAAACTGAATAAAGCAACAAAGCAGCTGAACAGAACCCAGGGAGAACAAAGGAGCCAACACACATGCACGGCAATAGTGCATTCCGTGAACCGGCGGCCGCCATCTTGCCAGCCGCCATCTTGCCAGCCGCCATCTTGCCTGCTGCCCAGAGCGGGGTCTAATAGCACCAAGATCCCCAATGACCTCCTGCGCCCCCAGCGAACAGAGATGGAGTAAGTGACTATGGAACTCCACACCCTAATCAGGCGGCATATTCCCGCAGGATCAACAGTGATCAAGAACACCTGGAACAGCCATCTTAAGTCTGCAGCGAGGAAACCCAGCTCACCCCTTCCACTGGAGCCAGAGCAGCAGGGATCTGTAAGTTGGATTGCACCCCTGGGGTGCAGGGGCCCTTATACAAAGGACAAACTCAGTCACCCGCCCTCCTAGCAATTGGATAGGAGCAGAAGTGCGGGAGGGACCCAGTACACACAGGGCATAGAGAACTTCCAGGCACCCTGGTAATGCCCGGCATTTAGATTGCACTCCCGCCACCAGCAAAGACAGAGAGAGATGCAGACAGGCCCTGTGGAGAGCTCAGAGACACAAGCTTGCAGTGGGAGAGGCACCAGTAGAACTCCCTGTCTGCACTGAAAGAGAGAGCAAATAAGAATGTCAGAGCCACGCTTGAAAATCTAATAGAGTGCGCAGATATTTAAAATATCCACACAGATCCAAAAGGACTGTTGAGGCCAGCTCAGCTCTATACTTAGAAACTAGCAGGGTTTGTGTTTTTGTTTCTTGTTGTTGGTTTCTTTCTTTCTTTTTTTTGTGTGTGTGTGTTCTTTTTTGTTTTGTTTTGTTTTGTTTTTATTTGGTTTTCATTTTGTATTGCCTTGATTTATTTATGTTTGTTTGGATGATTGGTTGCTTTGTTATTTTTTGTTCAGTTTGTTGACTCTTCTCCTTATCTCTTTTAGAAGGTTCCCTTCCTCTCTCCCAACTATATTCTTCTCCTCAACACTTTTTCTTTTCACTTTTTCTTTTTCCTTTTTCCCTGTCTCATATCGACTATCTCATACTACCACACCTAAAACTCTACATTGACTACCAGAATCCCCTGACATATCCACTACCTCTAATCTTTACCATATATCACCTGAACACACTCAACTTCTTATTCCACTGGACCACACCCTCTACTTTACCCTATTCTTGAATTCATCACTGTGTCTTCTCACCCAACTTTTACCACTGAATACAACCTGTCCTTATATATACCAGTGGACACTTCTAAACCCCCACTGCAGAGAGTGGATGAGAAAGCTTGCAAGAGCAGCAAAGATATAAATTTAAGAACAAGGAAACCATGGGAAGGAAAAACAGCAAAGAATTAATGAACCACCACAAACCCACAATAACAGAACTCAACAACACTGAATGGCAGAGATTACAGGAAGAACAATTCAGATCTTTAATAATAGAAATGATACAAAACTTCCAGAAAGAATACAGAGAGAACTGGAAAGAAATAAAGGAACAAATAAACAAAGAATGTGACACCCTGAACAGGAATCAAAGAGAAGTCTTGAAGGAAATGAAGGATGTGAAAGAAGCAATAATTGAAGTGAAGGCATCAACACAAACTATAAACAGTAGATTAGACTGAAAATAGAATATCACTCTTAGAAGATGACCATTCCAAAAATGAATCCATAGTACAAAATTTAGAAAAAAATTTTGACAGTATGAATTGGAAATCAACGAGATCTGGGCAATTTTAAAAGAGCTAACCTAAGAATAATAGGCATATAAGAGGGATTAGAAATTGAAACTAATGGAATAAACAATATTTGCAAAGAAGTAATATCAGAGAATTTTCCAAGCATAGAAAGAGAAGTTGACACACAGGTACAGGAAACATATAGAACTCCCTCAAGACAAGACCAAAGAAGAAGTTCACCACGCCACATAATAATCAAGCTGACGAATGTAGAGGCTAAGGAGAGAATTCTAAAGGCAACAAAAGTAACATTTAGAGGCAAACCAATCAGAATCACTCAAGACCTCTCAAATCAATTCATGAAAGCCAGGAGGGGCTGGAGTAACATATTCCAAACTCTGAAAGAAAATAACGTGCAGCCAAGATTCTTCTACCCAGTAAAACTCTCTCTCAAAATTTGCAGCAAAATAAAAACCTTCCATGACAAACAGAAACTGAAAGAATTTATGTCTTCCAAACCAGCACTACAGAAAATACTCAAAGAGATCAACTACAAAGAAGAACTAAGAAGTAAACATCAGAACCAGAGAAACAATAATTTCCAGGAAGCAAACAAATAAGCAAAGAAGAATAAACACCACCGAAAACAGAAGCCAAAACTCAAAATGTTAGGAATTACAAGTCATCTCTCAATAATCACAATGAATATAAATGATCTCACCTCCCCAATAAAAAGGCACAAGGTGGCAAAATGGATTAAAACCCAGAATCCATCTATATGCGGTCTGCAAGAAACATACCTTACAAGCAAATACTCCCACAAACTAAAGGTGAAGGGTTGGAGTAAGGTAATCCATGCCAATGGAACTCGAAGACAAGCAGGAGTTGCAACTATGATATCAGATAAATTAAATTTCGAGCCAAAGCTTATCAAAAGAGACAAAGCAAGCCACTTTTTACTAATAAAAGGAACAACCACAAAAGAAGAAATAACAATTATCAACATCTATGCCCCAAACATAGGTGCAAACACTTTTATAAAACAAACTCTGCAAGATATAAAGATACACATAGATGCTAATACACTAATATTGGAAGACTTCAATACTCCTCTCACACCACTAGACCAGTCTTCTATACAAAAGGTCAGTAAAGATGCCTCAGACCTAAAGAATACCATAAACTAAGTGGACCTATTAGACACATATAGACTCTTTCACTCAACTACAGCTGAATTAACATTTTTCTCAGCTGCACATGGAACCTTCTCCAAAATAGACCACATTCTGGGCCACAAAGTGAGCACTGGAAAATTCAAAAAATGCAACATAATTCCCTGCATCTTTTCAGACCACAATGGAATGAAATTAGAACTCAATTCTAAGAAGACCCTGAATAACCATGTAAACACATGGAGACTGAACACCACATTGCTGAATAAGGATTGGGTCATAGAAGAAGGAGAAAAATAAAAAAATTCTTAGAAACCAATGAAAAGAGTGACACAACATATCAAAACCTCTGGGATACTTTGAAGGCAGTGCTAAGAGGAAAATTTATAGCACTGAGTGCCCACATAAGAAAAACAAAAAAATTACCAAATAAATAACCTAATGACACAGCTCAAAGCACTTGAAAAACAAGAACAGTCTAAACCCAAAGCTAGTAGAAGACAGGAAATTATGAAAACCAGAGCAGAAATTAATGAAGTACAGAATAAAAAGCAATACAGAAAATCAACAAAACCAAAATCTGGATTCTTGAAAAAATAAACAAGATAGATTATCCATTGGCCAACCTAACCAAAAGAAAGAGAGAATCAACCCAAATTACCAAAATAAGAGATGAAAAAGGTGACAGTATGGAAATACAGAGGATAGTAAGAAACTATTTTGAAAAACTATACTCCAACAAAATGGAAAATCTAGAAGAAATTGAGAAACTTCTAGACATTTAAGCCTTCCTAAATTGAGTCAAGAAGATATAGAAAACTTAAACTGACCAATAACAATCAAAGAGGTAGAAACAGCAATAAAGAGTTTACCATAAAACAAAAGCCAAGGGCCAGATGGTTTTCCAAGTGAATTTTATAAAACATTTATAGAAGAGTTAATCCCAATAGTCCTCAAACTATTCCGTGAAATAAAAAGAAACAGGACCCTCCCAAACACATTCTATGAAGCCAACATCACATTAATACCAAAGCAAATAAAGACAGCTCAAGTAAAGAAAACTATAGGCCTATATCATTGATGAACTTAGATGCAAAACTGCTAAACAAAATACTAGCAATGTGCATTAAAAACCACATCAAGAAAATTATACACCATGACCAAGTCGGGTTCATCCCAGGGATGCAAGGCTGGTTCAACATATGAAAAACAATACATGTAATTCATCACATAAACAGACTCAAAAACAAAAACCACATGATCATCTCAATTGATGCTGAAAAAGCATTTGACAAGATCCAACGCCCATCCATGCTAAAAGCACTACAGAGAATTGGAATAGAAGGAGCATACCTCATCATCATAGAGGCAATATACAATAGGCCCACAGCCAACATCATATTAAATGGAGAAAAACTGCAAGAAAAATTTGATAAGTTAGCTAATTTGTCCTTTCTTTTACCTAAGTGTTTCTGCTATTCAAATATCACCCACATTCTGAAGGATACTATCTACAATATTGGCAATGGCATAAATCATAAAACTTTAATGCTAGTTTTGAGGATATAAAGTAAAGAATGTAAAAACATTTTCCCTCAAGGTCTGAGAGGTGTTCATTATGAGAACGGATACCTAGTTGCATATGTCAGCTATTCAACAAGATCCTGAGAGACAAAGGTACCCTTCTGTTCTCAAATAAATCTATCCTTTTGTGTTTATGGTATATATGGTTCTCCAATACGAAGCCCAGAGGTGGAACCCCTATGCCCTAGGTATAAAAGTGGTATCATTCCTAGAACCTCAGGGCCCAATGGCTGGGCAGTGTTGAGGGAGACAGCACTTTGATGTGAGGATTGTATAAAAAGAAGGTGGCCAAGCCAGGCACTGGGATGCACACCTGTAATCCCACTACTTGAGAGGCTGAGAGAGAGAGACAGCAGGTTTGAGGTCAACTCTCAGAATTTTAGAAAGATCCTGTTTCAAAATAAAAAATAAAGGGAACTGGGGGTATAGCTTAGAGGTAAAATGCCCCTGGGTTCAATGGTTCAATATCCCATAAAAAAAGCTGGGTGTGGTGGTGCACACTTGTAATCTCAGTACTTGGGAGGCTGACACAGGAGGAAAATGAATTCATGGCCAGACTCAGCTACTTAGTGTGGCCCTCCACAACTTAGGGAGACCCTATTTCAAAATAAAGAATAAAAATAGGGCTTGAGGTATAGCTTAGAGGTAGAATGTCTCTGGGTTGAATCTCCACCAGTACTGAAAAAAAAAAATAGATAAAGGAGAAAAAGAAGGAGGAAGAGGAAGAAGAGGAGGAGGAGGAGGAAGAAGAAGAGAAGGAGGAGGAAGAGATGATGAGAGGTAGGAGAATAAGGTGTGTGTCTTTGCACATAAGTGTGGAGTTAGTTTTCATTTTTCATTATTTAAGATGACATTGGCAAGATGGCAGAATAAGAAGCTCTTGACCCCATAACCCCACAGAAAAAGTGGCTAAAAAACAATATATGGGCTAAAGCCTTTATGAAGACTTAAGAAATCAGGAAGTTATAATATCAAAAGCAAGCTCAAAGTCATAATAGTCACATTGAAATTGATATGCTTGGCATAATAGAACAGGCATGTAGTTTCAGCTACTCAGAAGACTGATGCAGGAGGATCATAAGTTCAAGGCCAGCCTGGGAAACTGCAGGATGCTGTCTCAAAAAAAATGGTTAAGAAAAAAATTTCATTTCAACTGCTAGCTCCTTCCCCAAGCCAACACATCTTTGAGAACAAAGACCAAGCTACACCTTCTCCATTGAGAGATAAGAGTAAATTATATGTCCAAAGTTGCATATTTTGAGGGGCTACTTGAGGAATTGATTTCTTTCTTGCCTAATTCAGAGTACTTATGGGGAATTTGGATGCCCAGCAGCCACATAGAACAAAAGTGACCTTGGCAGTTTGACGCAGTACTAGAGAATTTGTAATACCACAGAAAGAAACTATCACAGCTTGCCATAACCAGGAGAGTGTCCAGTTTGTGGATTTGGGGAGGAAAGAGATGAGTGGAATACATGTCAAACATTCCAGCTTTTCAGGGAGTTTCCAGGGGTACTGGTTCCTGGCTTAACTGACTCAGAGTACTGATGGGGAACTAGCCTACCTTGTTGACCTGGGGGAAAAGGAAACAAAAGATAGCTCAATGGCTTAGAGTAGTACCGAATTTGTAACACTGCAGAGTGACACTAGAGGGCATAAGAGACTATGAACTCTGGAAAATAAATAATTAAACCCCTTTAATTGGGAGATTACATACATAAACCCAGAAAACATTTGAGAAGGCCCCAGAAACATGCATCCCCAGAAAACATTTGAGAGGGCCCCAGAATCTCTACCTGGTGTGACTGGCAAATGTCTTCCCCTGTGCAAAACCAGCATGTAATGAATGAGTGAGATGGCTGTTTTCCAAATGTTCAACTTCAAACACAAAGTTACAAGGCACATAAAGAAGGGAGAAAACATGGCCCAATCATAGGAACAAAATAAATGTTCAGAAACTGACTACAAAGAAGTGGAGGTATATGAATTAACTGATGAAGAATTCAAAATAACCATGACATAAATTTTCAATTAGCTCAGGAAGATAGTGTCAAAAGAATAAGAATATCAAAAAAGAGAAAGGTTTTTGAAGAGTCAAACAAATTTTAGAGCTGAAGAATGCAATAATAGAATTAAAAATTCACTAGAGGATTTAACAACAGATTAGGTTAAAAAGAAGGAATTAGTAAACCAAAAGATAAATTATTGAATTATTATTATTCAGTCAAATGAGTGACAATAAAAATGAATGAAAAAGAATGAAGCCAAAGGAACTTAAGGGACATAATCAAGTCAACTGTTGTAACCATTGGTGAGAACTCAAGAAAGAGGAGAGAGAGAAAGGGAGGGATTCTTTTTAAGGAAATAATGGCCACACTTCCAAATGTGTGGAAGGAACTGGACATCTGATGTACAATGCCCAAAGGACCCCAACTAAAATCAATTCAAACAAGTACATACTGAAAGAAATTGTAGTTACGTTTTCAAAATTCAAAGATAAAAGATAATTCTAAAAGCATCAACAGAAAAGTAACTCATCCTATACAAAAGACACCTCCTAAGCATATCGATGGATTGCTCAGGAAAAGCTCTGCAGACCAGAAGGATGTGTGAAGATATATTTAAAGTGCTAAACAAATCAAACTTCTAACTAAGAATACTACATCTGGCAAAACTATCCTTCTAATATGAAAGAATAACACTTTCCCAGATAAAAAAAAGCCAAGGGAGTTCATTTCTACTATACTTCTTTTATAAGAAATGCTCGAGAGTCCTTCAAATTGAAATAAAAAGATGCTAGACAGCAAAACAACAGCATATGAAAAATATAAAGCTCAAGGGTAAAGGTAAATATATATAGATGAATATAGAATACTGTAATTGTTATGCATAAATTATTTTAATTATAGCATTAGAGCTAGAAGGTAAAAATATAAAAGTAATTATAACTATGAAAATATATTAATGGATACACAATGCAAAAATTTATAATTTTTTATATTAATGATAAAATGCAGGATGAAAGTAAAAGGTAGAATGTTTATATATGATTGAAGTTAAGTTGTTATCGTCTTTAAGGCAGTAGTTATAAATATGTTTTATTTAAGCCACAGGATAACCACAAAGAAAATATCTACAGAAGATACACAAAGGAGAATGAGAAAGGAATCAAATCATTTCACGGAAGAAATCAACAAAACATAAAGAGATAAATAACAGATTCAAGATCTATAAAACAGACAAAAATAGCAAAATGGTAACAAAAAGTCTTTCTTTATAAATAATTATCTTAAATATAAATAGATTCAATTTTTCAATCATATGGCTGAATGGATTTTAAAAATCAAATCCAATGATATGATGTCTACAAGAGACTCACTTTATATTAAAAGACATAAATAGTCTGAAAGTAAAAGTACAGGAAAGAAAAACTCCATACAAATGATAACCAAAAGAGAACAGAGGCAGCTATTCTTACCCCAGAAAAATAAGCATTAAATTTAAAAAACTGACACAAGAAGGAAAGGGCATTATATAATGATTAAAGGGGTCAATTCACCAGGCATATATAACAATTAAAAATATCTAACTTATAAACAGAACATAAGACATAAGAGCAACCAAAATATGAAGTAACCATTAACAAATGAAGGGAGAAAAATTCAGTAACACAATAATAGTAAAGATTATAGTATACCCATTTTCAATAATGAATGAAACATCCAGACAGAAAATCAAGAAAATGGTAGATTTCAACAAAACTATACACATGATGGACTAAATAGACATATAAAGAACATGCCACTCAATAGCAGTAGAACTCATTCAAGTGTATATGGAATATTCTTCAGTATAGACCACACGTTAGGGCACAAAACAAGTCTTAACATATTTAAGATTGAAATCATACCAAGTATCATTTCCAACCACAATAAAAAAAAGACTAAAAATGAACATCAGAAGGGAAATGTATGTGGAAATTAAGCCCAACATTCTTGTACAACCAATGTGATAAAGAATAAATCAAAAGGCAAATTACAAAATACCTTGAGACTAATGAAAATAAAACACAACATCCTAAAACTTACATGATTTGGTAAAGTTCCTAATAAGTTCCTAAGAAGGAACTTCATAGTAATAAATGTCAACATTAAGAAAGAAGAAAGATCTCAAATAAGCAACCTAACTTTACAACTTGAGGAACTAAAAAATAAGAACAAACTAAGCTCAAATTTAGCAGAAGAAATAAAGATTAAAGTAGAAATAAATAAAATCGAGAATAAAAAAAAGTTAATGAAGCTAATAATTGGTTTTTTGAAAAGATCCATAAAAATGACAAGCCTTTAGCTATAGTGTTATGTTTTGAATCTGGAATGTTCCTCAAAGGCTCAACTCCCCAATTCAGCAACATTCAGAGGTGGGGCTCTAGGGAAGAAATTGGATCATGAGCACTCTGGCCTCCTTAATTGATTAATCCATTAATAATTTGCTGGTATTGGGAGGTAATGAAAACTATAATATGTAAGGCCTAGCTGGAAAAAGTAGGATGCTGGGATACCCATTCCTTCCCTCTCTCATTGCTTTCAGGCTGCCATGGACTCAGTTGCTTTTCTCTGTCAGGCCCATCTGCCATGATTATCTGTCTCACCTCAAGTCCAAAGCAATGGAGCCAGTTGACCATAGACAGAAACCTATGAAACCAGGAGCCAAAATCAATCTTTCCTTCTCAGGTATTTTATCCCAGCAATGAAAAGCTGACTGACACAGCTAGATCAACTAGAAAGAAAGAGGAGATAAATAAAATCAGAAATGAAAGAGGAGACATTACAACTGATCTCATATAAATTAAAATGATTATAGGATACTACCATGAACAATTACACACCATTAAATTGAATAACTTAGAAGAAATGGACATTCTCAAATAAAAGCTGTTAGATCTAACAAATTCAGTAATTGTGCAAGATAGAGAATCAACATCCAAAAATCAATTGCATTTTTATACACTAACAAAAAAGCAATTCAAAACAAGAAAATAATCTTATTCTTTATAATGTCAAAAAGAACAAAATATTTAGAAATAAATTCAACTAAGAAGATAAAAACCTCTGGTACTGAAACTATAAATCATTGCTGAAAAAATTAATAAGATACAAGCAAATTGGAAGACATTTCATGTTCATAAGTTGAAAGACTTAATATTATTAAGATGTCCATACCACCCCAACAGATCTATAAGTTCAATTAAAATCCCAATGGCAAACTTTTTTGCAAAAGGTAGTTTTAAAAAATCCTAAAATTTACATGGAATCTAAAAGAACCCAGAATAGTCCAAACAATCTCAAGAAAGAACAAAGCCTGAGACCTCACTCTTCCTGACTTTAAAACAACATATTACATATCACAATAGCATGGTAAGGACATAAAGATAGAGATACAGCCAATGGAGCAGAATAGAAACCCCAAACACACACTTATGCCCCATTTTCTCTCTAGCATCTGCATATTAGAGAGAGCATATGAAGGTGATGTGAGGGGGGCACCCTAATGTATATAATGTACTTTCACAAACATATCAATGTCAATCACTAAACTGAAAGTGAGAAGGAGGGAGGGTAAGGGAGTGGGGTAGGAATTGGGGAAGGGTTAAATGAGAAATGTGTGCATGTATGCCTTTACCAGCTTATACCTAACAAAGATGTATGATTACAATGCACCAATTAAAAAAAAAAAAGAAATGCTAAAAGTAGAAAAAAAAATAAAGAAGAAGGCTGAAACAGGAGGATCACAAGTTCAAGGACAGCCTCATAAAGTAGTAAGACTCAAAGAAGAGGAGCCCAAGATAGCATCTGAGTGAAACACCTCTCCTCAGGTGCTGTGAGCTCGAATCAAGTCAACCATAAAAAGCAGCTTCTTAACGGAGGGGGAATAAAGCAACAAAAAAGCGACCAAAACAGTGAAATTTGAATTACAACTAAAGAGACCCCAGAAAGCCACCCAGGGAGAGACCCCAGAAAGCCTGACTGCACGGTGGCGGTCCCAAGCTGCGGAGCTGCGGCCATGGCAGCCTTTAAGCCTTTAAGCCAGCCGCCCAGCTGCATACCCAGTGACCAGGCATGGAGTAAGTGACTACAGAACTCCATAGCCTAACCAGGCAGCGTACCCCCGCACCTTCCACAGAGACTGGAACCCGTGATACAACCAGTGTAAGCCCCCGAGGGACCACCCCAGCTCACCTCTCATGCCAGAGCCGGAGTAGTGATCAACTGCACCACAGAGCTTGAATCAAAACTGCCGCAAACACAGCTTCTTGATGGAAGGAAAGAAAAGCAAAGCAGCAAAATAGGTGAATAAACCAACAAAAACAGCTGGACAGAACCCAAGGAGAACAAAGGAGCCAGCTTGTGCATGTGCGCACACAACAGTGACGTGCACTGCAAATCGGCAGCTGCCATCTTAGCAATCACCCGGAGCAGCATCTATTAGCACCAAGACTTCCAACGACCTCCCGTGCACTTAACGACCAGAAGTGGAGTAAGCGACTACACTACGGAATTCCACACCCTAATCAGGCGGCATATCCCCGCAGGAGCAACAGTGATCAAGAACACCTGGGACACCCCAGATCACCTCTCCCACTGGAACCAGAGCATCAGGGATCTGTAAGTTAAATTGCACCCCGGGGGTGTGGGGGGCCCCCTATACAAAGTACAGACTCAGTCACCCACCCTTCAAGCAATTGGATAGAGCAGAAGTGCAGGAGGGTCCCAGTGGACACAGGGCATAAGGAACCTCCAGGCACCCTGGAAAATGCCCGGCATATAGTTTGCACTCTCACCACCAACAAAGGCAGAGAGAGAGATGCAGACAGGCCCTGTGGAGAGTGCAGAGACACAAGCTTGCAGCAGGAGAGGCATCAGCGGAACCCCCTACCTGCACTGACAGAGCAAATAAAAATGACAGAGACACTATCGAAAATTTAAGCTCTGTACTTATAAGCTAGCAGGGTTTTTGTTTTTGTTTCTTCTTGTTGCCCTTGTTTTTTGGTTTGGGGGGATTTTGTTGTTGTTGTTTGTGTGTGTGCTATGTTTTATTTGCTTTTACTCTATTTTCATTTTGTATTGCCTTGACTTATTTATGTTTGGATGATTGGTTGCTTTGTTATTTTTTTTGCTTAGTTTGTTGACTCTCCTCCTTTTACAAGCTTCCCTCCCTTTCTCCCACCTATATTCTTATCCTCAACACTTTTTCTCTTCTCTTTTCTTTTTCCTTTTTTCCCTATCTCATATCAAGACCATTTCATTCTACCACACTTAAAACTCTACATTGACTACCAGAATCCCCTGACATATCTACCATTGCTAATCTTAATAATACATCATCGCAACACACTCAACCTCTTATTTTGTTGGACCATACCCTCTACTGTACTCTATTCTTACATTCATCACTGTGACTTCTCACCCAACTTTTACCACTGAACACAACCTGTTCCTGGATATACCAGCAGACACCTCAAAACCCCCACTACAGATATTAGACAAGAAAATTTATAAGAGCAGCAAAGATATAAATCTAAGAACAAGGGAACCATGGGAAGAAAAAATAGCAAAGAAACAATGAGCCACCACAACCCCTCAATAACAGATCTCACCAACCCAGAATGGCAGAGGTTACCAGAAGAACAATTCAGAACTTTAATACTAGAAACAATACAGGATTTTCAGAAAGAATATAGGGAGAGTTGGAAAGAAATAAAGGAACAAATAAACAAAGAATCTGATGACCTGAGAAGGAACCAAAAGGCAGTGAAAGATGCAATAACTAAAGTGAAGGCATCAATACAAACTATAAACAGTAGATTAGACCACATGGAAAATAGAATATCACTCTTAGAAGATGACCATTCCAAAAACAAATTCATAATTCATACTTTAGAAAAAAAATCCGACAGTATGAATTGGACATTGATGAGATGTGGGCCATTTTAAAAGAGCTAACCTAAGAATAATAGTCATAGAAGAGGGGTTAGAAGTTGAAACTAATGGAATAAACAATATTTTCAAAGGAGTAATATCAGAGAATTTTCCAAACATAGAAAGAGAAGTTGACACACAGGTACAGGAAACATAAAGAACTCCCTCAAGACAAGACCAAAGAAGATGTTTACCATGCCACATAATAATCAAGTTGACTAATGAGAGGCTAAGGAGAGAATTCTACAGGCAACAAAAGTAAAAGGTCAAGTGACATTTAGAGGCAAACCAATAAGGATCACTCCAGACCTCCCAAATCAAGTCATGAAAGCAAGAGGGGCTGGAGTAACATATTCCAAACTCTGAAAGAAAATAACTTGCAACCAAGATTCTTCTACCCAGCAAACTCTCTCTCAAAATTTGTGGGAAAACAAAAACTTTCCATGACAAACAGAAAATGAAAGCATTTATGTCTTTCAAACTAGACCTAGAGAAGATACTCAAAGAGATTAACTCCAAAGAAGAACTAACAAGTAAATGTCAGAACCAGAGAAACAATAATTTCCAGGAAACAAACAACTAAGCAAAGAAGAACAAACACTACCACAAATGGGAGTCAAAAATCAAAATGTTAGGAATTAAAAGTCATCTCTCAATAGTCACACTGAATATAAATGGTCTCAACTCCCCAATAAAAAGACCCTAGGTGGCAAAATTGATTAAAACCCAGAATTAATCTATATGCTGCCTGCAAGAAACACACATTACAAGCAAAGACTCTCACAAATTAAAGGTGAAGGGCTGGATTAAGGTAATCCATGCCAATGGAACTCGAAGATAAGCAAGAGTTGCAACTATGATATCAGATAAATTAGATTTCAAGCCTATGCTTATCAAAAGAGACAAAGAAGGTTATTTTTACTAGTAAAAGGAACAACCAAAAAGAGGAAATAACAATTATCAATATCTATGCCCCAAACATAGGTGCAGCCACTTTCATAAAACAAACTCTGCATGATATAAAGACACACATAGATCCCAATACACTAATATTGGGAGACTTCGATACTCCTCTCACATCACTAGACCATTCTTCTAAACAAAAGGTCAGTAGAGATGCCTTAGACCTAAACAATACCATAAACCAAATGGACCTATTAGACACATATAGACTCACTCAACTACAGCTGAATTCACATTTTTCTCAGCTGCTCATGGAACCTTCTCCAAAATAGACCACATTCTGGGCCACAAAGCAAGCACTGGCAAATTCAAAAAATGCAACATAATTCCCTGCATCTTTTCAGACCACAATAGAGTGAAACTAGAAATCAACTCTAAGAAGATCCATGGAGACTGAACACCACATTGATGAATGAGGATTGGGTCATAGAAGAAGTAAGGGGGAAAATTAAAAAATTCCTAGAAACCAATGAAAACAGAGATACAACATATCAAAACCTTTGGGACACTTTGAAGGCAGTACTAAGTGGAAAATTTATAGCACTGAGTGCCCACATAAGAAGAAGAGAAAATTACTAAATAAATAACCTAATGACACAGCTCAAAGCACTTGAAAAACAAGAACAGTCCAACCCCAAAGCTAGTAGAAGACAGGAAATCATGAAAATCAGAGCAGAAATTAATAAAGTACAGAATAAAAAAAACAATACAGAAAATCAGCAAAACCAAAAGCTTGTTTCTGGAAAAAATAAACAAGATAGATAAACCATTGGCCAACCTAACCAAAAGACAAAAGAATCAACCCAAATTACCAAAATAAGAGATGAAATAGGTGATATTATCACCGACAGTATGGAAATACAAAGGATCATCGGAAACTATTTTGAAAAACTATACTCCAAAAAAATGGAAAATCTAGAAGAAATTGACAAATTTCTAGATACATATAACCTCGCTAAATTGAGTCAGGAAGATAGAGAAAACTTAAACCAATCAATAGCAATCAAGGAGATAGAAACAGCAATAAAGAGTCTACCATAAGCCAGGCGTGGTGGCACACGCTGATAATCCCAGCATTCAGGAGGCTGAGACCGGAGGATCTGGGTTCGCGGCCAGCCTCAGCTACCTAGTGAGGCACTCCGCAACTTAGTGAGACTCGGTTTCAAAATAAAGAATAAAAAATAGGGCTGGGAGTATAGCTCGGAGGTAGAATGCCTCTGAGTTCAATCCCCAGTACTGCAAAAAAAAAAAAAAAAGAGTCTACCATAAAACAAAAGCCCAGGGCCAGATGGTTTTCCAGTGAATTCTATAAAACATTTATAGAAGAGCTAATCCCAATATTCCTCAGACTATTCCGTGAAATAGAAAGAAACGGGACCCTCCCAAACACATTCTATGAAGCCAACATCACATTAATACCAAAGCCAAATAAAGATAGCTCAAGAAAACAAAACTATAGGCCTATATCATTGATAAACTTAGATGCAAAACTGCTAAACAAAATACTAGCAATGCGCATTCAAAATCACATCAAGAAAATTATACACCATGACCAAGTCAGGTTCATCCCAGGGATGCAAGGCTGGCGCAACATACAGAAAACAATCCATGTAATTCACCACATAAACAGAATCAAAGACAACAATCATATGACCATCTCAACTGATGCTCAAAAAGCATTTGACAAGATCCAACACCCATCCATGCTAAAAGCACTGCAGAGAATCAGAATAGAAGGAACGTACCTCAACATAATATGAGAAATATACAATAGGCTCACAGCCAACATCATATTAAATGGAGAAAAACTGCAAGAGTTCCCACTAAAAATAGGAACAAGACAAGGTTATCCATCATCATCTGTTCAATATAGTACTTGAGACTCTAGCCAGAGAAATAAGGCAAGAGAAGGAAATCAAAGGGGTAAAACTAGAGAAAGAAGAACTAAAACTATCCTTTTTTGCAGATGACATGATACTATACTTAGAAGACCCAACAAAGTCAACCAAAAAACTTATAGAATTGATCAACAAATTCAGCAAAGTGTCTGGATACAAAATCAATCTTAAAAAATCAGAAGCTTTCCTGTATGCCAACTATAAATCCACTGAATAAGAAATCCAGAAAACAATTCCACTCATAATAGCACCCCAAAAAATAAAATACTTAGGGGTAAAACTAACCAAAGAGGTAAAAGACCTCTATAAGGAAAACTATGAAAATTTGAAAAAAGAAATTGATGAAGACCTTAGAAGATGGAAAGATCTTCCATGCTCCTAGATAGGCAGAATAAATATCATCAAAATGGCCATCCTCCCAAAAATGATCTACAGATTCAATGCAATACCCATAAAATTACCAAGGTCATTCCTCCATAGACATAGAAAAATCAGTCCTTAAATTCATTTGGAACAACAAAAAACCCAGGATAGTCAAAGTAGTCCCTAGCAATAAGAACCATGCAGGAGGTTAACACACAATACCTGACTTCAAACTCTACTACAAAGCCACAGTAATAAAAACAGCATGGTATTGGCACAAAGACAGACACATAGACCAATGGAGCAGAATAGAAGACTCAGAAACAGACGCATGTACTTACAGTTAATTGATTTTTGACAAAGGAGCCAAAAATATACACTGAATAAAAAGATAGCCTCTTTAACAAATGGTGTTGGCAAAACTGGCTAACCATATGCAGAAAAAACAAAATAAACCCCAGTTTCTCACCCTGCACAGGAGTCAACTCAAGGTGGATCAAAGACCTGGAAGTCAGGCCAGAGACCTTGCAGCTACTTGAAGAGGGCATATGACCAACACTTCAACACATAGGCACAGGTAAAAACTTTCTCAACAAAAAAGACCCCAAAAGCACAAGCAACTCAAAGGAAGATCAATATATTGGATTGCATTAAACTGAAGAGCTTCTGTGCAGCAAAGGAAACTATCAAGAACCTCAAGAGAGAGACCACAGAGTGGGAGAAAATATTTGCTAGCTACTTTTCTGATAGAGGTCTAATATGTAGGATATACAGAGAACTCAAGAAAATCACAGCTAAAAAAACAAATAACCCAATCAAAAAATGGGCAAAGAATCTAAATAGACACTTCACAAAAGAAGAAATACAAATGGCCAATAAATGTATGAGGAAATGTTCTACATCATTAGCAATCAGAAAGATGCAAGTCAAAACTACCTTGAGATTTCACCTAACTCCAATCAGAATGGCAATCATAAAAACACGGACAACAACAAATGCTGGCAGGGGTGTGGAGAAGTGGGAACCCTAATACATTGTTGGTGGGATTGCAAACTAGTGCAACCACTTTGGAAAACAGTATGGAGGATCCTCAGACAAATGGGAATGAACCTACCATATGATCCAGCAATACCACCTCTGGGTATCTACCCAAAAGAATGGAAACCAAATTATCAGTCTGACACATGTTTATGTTATGTTATGTTTATGTTTATAGCTGCACAATTCACAATTGCCAAACCACGGAAACAACCAAGATGTCCATCAACAGACGATTGGAGTACAAAACTATGGGATATGTACACAATGGAATATTACTCAGCCATAAAGAAGAACAAAATCATGTTATTTGCAGGGAAATGGATGCAACTGGAAAACATTATGTTAAGTGCGTTTAGTCAATCACAAAGAGTAAAAAACATATGTTCTCCCTGATATGTGGATGCTAGGGAAAAGATGAGGCATAAGAGCATCTCCAGATGAAAAAGGAGAAACCCTAGGTGAGCAAAGAAGTTGATTTAACTGAGGGGGATGGACGGGGCAGGGGAGAGGGGGACACCCTAATGCACATGATGCACTTTCACAAATATATCAAGGTCAATCACTAAACTGAACCTGAGAAGGAGGGAGGGCGAGGGAGTGGGGTGGTAATTGGGAAGAGGTTAAATGAGAAATGTGTGCATATATGTCTTTATCAGCTTGTACCTAACAAAGATGTATGATTACAACGTACCAATTATTATAAAAAATAAAAAAAAAGAAAGTAGTAAGACTCTCATCAAACTAGAGAGACCCTGTTTCAAAAAATAAAAATAAAATAGGGATGGGGTGTAGCTCAGAGGTAGAATGCTCCTGGGTGCAATCCCCACTACCACCAAAATAATAATAATAATAATAATAATAATAATAATAATAATAATACCTTTATGTCACACTGTATAAAAAATCAATTCAAACTGGCTTAAGACCTAAATGTAGGATATAAAACTCCTCAAAAAAACCACAGGGAGAAAGCTCTGTATTATTATTCTTGGCACTGCTTTCTTGACTCTGATACCAAAAAGCATAGGAAACCAAAGCAAAAATTAACAAGTGGGACTACATCAAACTTAAAGCTTCTGCTCAGCAGAGGAAACAATCAACAAAGTTAAAAGATTACTCATAGAATGGGAGAAAATATTTTCTTTTTTTTTTTTTTTTTTTTTTTTTTTTTTTTTTTGCGGTACTGGGGATTGAACTCAGAGGCATTCTACCTCCGAGCTATACCCCCAGTCCTATTTTTTATTTTTTATTTTGAAACCGAGTCTCACTAAGTTGCGGAGTGCCTCACTATGTAGCTGAGGCTGGCTGCGAACCCGGATCCTCCGGTCTCAGCCTCCCGAATGCTGGGATTACAAGCGTGCGCCACCACGCCCGGCGGGAGAAAATATTTTCAAACTATGTATCTGTTAAGAGTTTAATATTTAAAATGCATAAGAAACTCCTATGGCTCAATAACAAAAATAACCCAGTTAAAAACTAAGCAAAGTATTTAAATAGATATTCCTCCAAAGAGACATCCAAACAACCAACAGTTCATGAAAAGATGCTCAATTAGGGAAATGCAAATCAAACCACAGTGAGATAACATCTCACATCTGAAAATAACAAGTGCCAGCAAAGATATAGAGAAATTGGAATTCTTGTACATTGGTAGGGTAAATGTAAAATGGTATAGCCGCCATGAAAGACAGTATGGAGGTTCCTCCAAAAAAAATTTGAAAAAGGAACTACCATAAAATCCAACAGTCTCACTTCTGGGTATTTATCAAAAACAATTGAAATTAGGATCTCAAGGAAATTTGCACTACCCTGTTAATTGATTCTTATTCAGGATGATCAAGAGGTGGAAACAATCTAAATATGAATGGATATAGAATATATGATATATACATACAATGGAATATTATTCCATTTTTCTAAAAAAGATAAGCCTTGAGGACTTTATGGCAAGTAAAATAAACCAGGTGCAGAAGGAAAAATACCACATTATTCCATTTTTGTGAGTTAGTCAAACATAGAAGCCAAAAGTAGAGTGTGGTTACTGGGGACAGAGGAGGAAGAAATGGGGTTACTGATCCACAGGTATGGAGATTCATTCATGCGAGATGGAAAAAATCTTTGAGCTCCTCCATATGACAATGGGCTGGTTCATAGTTAACATTGCTGTACCATGTGCTTAAAATTTTAAGAAGATAACTTTGGTGTTATATATTCTTTATCACACACAAAAAAATGAACTTAGATATTTTTTAAGACAGATATAAACAGCAACTACACCCTAAAAGCAGTTAATGAGCTAGACAACGAAAATGTAGATCATCCAGTCTAGTAATTTTGAAACTTTAATTAACAATGAAATCATTCATCACTTAAAAATTTTCAGTAAACTCAATTAGGAAACCATAAAAGTAAAACTGTCTTGACCCAGGTTGTATTGAAGATATCCAGATATCAGACAGCACACCCCAAGCAGCCCAGGCCCCAAGGACACCCGATCTAACCCCAGACTCACTTAATAGATAAGAAAACTGAGGTCTAGAGAGGAGAATGGACTGAGCCTGGAGCCCATGGTGAGTTAGTGGCCTGGTCCTCGCTAGAATCCACATGTCCTGGTTCCCAGTGAGCTGTTCCTTGCACTCTCATTAGGCTTCTTGTACCTGACTTGGGAAATACCCAGCTAGCCATACTGGGCCACAGAGATGAAGTTACAGGTGATGGGCTGCAGAGGGAGGGGAGATTTTTAAGATTAATCACCAATCGACACACATTTCCAATTTCAATGATTTTTTAATGCCTATTTGTTTCCCTTATATAAATAATACTCATTTATTATATGGACTTTTAAAATTGCATAGAAGCAGAAAAAGAAGAAAAAATGTATAATCCTAGCCATTATATACATAATCATTAACACTTGACTGTGTTTTCTTTCTGTCTTAATAAATAGATTGTTGGATTTTCACCAAACTGTGTTCATTTTGTATATCCAATTTAGTATGCTGCTTTTTTTCACCGTTTTACAGCATAAGCATTTTCCACTTGTAAACAACATTTACTTTTGTGGCTACATAATATGCTTCGATGTAGTTGTGCCATACAGAACATTATTTCTAATTTTTCACCACTTCACATAGTGCTAAAATGGACTTATATCAGAGTATACAATAGTTTAACCACATCTATAGTAGTGTACCAGAGGTAAAATTATGGAGTTAAAGAATCTGACATTGTTTAAGTCTTTTGAAATATAGCATCAAATTACTTATTTTATTTATGTACAATTATATGAATGTTTTAAATTTGTGGAAATAGAAATGGAGATAAAATAATAATATTTACCATTATTCCCTCCAGGCCTGGAAGCAGACAACTGAATATCCTGATATATTTCTTCTTTTACCATCTTTTTGTAAATACATATATAATATATATGTAATTACCAAACTGAGACCATTATGTGTAGGTATGTAATAGTTGGTTCTTGGTAGAATCATTTGTGAGCATATTCCCGTGCCAATAAATAATATTTGAAAACCAAACAAATTTCATTAATCATGACATGTTCTCCCAGTGATGCAGCCAAACCTACTCCCATCTGTCCACAACCAGTGCCGCCATACTCATACCCTCATACCCAAGTATCAGAGTGCATGCAAGACCAACTCTAGAGGGCAACCTCCCAAGAAGTCTTTTTGACGACAGTTTTCATAGGCTTCCTCAGAGATGAACTCAAATGTGGGTATGTGAAGTGACAACAGCATTTTCCTAAGCTGGCATCATGGTAGAGCTTGACTCAGAGATACTCCAATGAGCCAGCTACCTGGAATAGCCGTGTGCTCTGAACCTTGGATTTCTAGTTCTCATCAGGTATGAGCAAAAGCAGAATGGTTAAGAGAGAAACTTTGACATCAGACTGCCCCAGGTTTAAGTCATGACTCTATCCCCTCCCGGCTGTGTGATTTGGGTTAACTTAACCTTAATCTCTGAGCTGAGCGATTATCACATGAGTCAATGCCCATAAAATACAAGTCAGAGCAGTCACTCAACTGATTTTAGCCATAATTAGTATTTTAAGAATTTCTGGCAGTAATATTCTACCCTCACTCTCACAAATATGACTCTTTTCCCCACTGATCAATTAACAAAAAATACTTTTTGAACTGGCAATTCCCAAACCAATCATTGTGACAAGGAGGATAATAGTTTACAGTGTTATTGTATTTATTTTATCACAAGGTTACTTACTAATAGCTCAATACAGTGAAATTATCACTAACTATATTAAAAAATAAGTTTATTTTAGGACTTACTAGTCCTAGGAGATTTATATGACAATATCTTCTTCAATCTTCAAGAGCCTGTGAAGTATCATCATTACCATTTCGCAAATGAGCAAATTGATGTGGACAGACTAAGAAATTTGCAGAAGGTCACCCATCTAGAGTTGAAAAACCAGAATTGCAATCCAAGCTCGTTGTGCTCCAAACCCTGAACCCGATCTTCTAGGCCAGGGGTCATCAAACCTTGTTCTGTAAAGTGCCAGATAGTGGGCACTTAGAGCTTTTCAATCCACATAGTTTCCATCAGAACTGCTTTTCTGTCACTGTAGCACAAAATCAGCTATAAACAATCCATAAATGAATGTGCATGATGATGTCCAGCAAAGTTTGTTATGCACTGAAACTTGAATTCCACATGATTTTCATGTATAATAATAAATTATTCTTTTCAGTTCTTCTGCTTTTGGTACTGGGGATGGAACACAGGGGCTTTATAACTCCAAGCCACACCCCCAGCCCTCTTTTAATTTTTTATTTTGAAACAATGTCTCACTAAGTTGCTAAGGGTCTCCTTAAATTGCTGAGGCTAGCCTTGAACCCATCATCCTCCTTTCTCAGCCTCCCAAGTACTGGGATTACTGGCCTGCATTACCATGCCCCCTAGAGATGCTGGGTGCCCAATGGATTCTCCAGTCATTTTATCTCATGTTCGCTGCCAGTGAAATGTAGAAATGTTAACAGCTCAAAAATGAACATGACTTCTTTATAAAATGTTATAACAAGTAAAATAATCCGACTTAGGACACAAAATGAAAATAAATTAAAGAGCTAGGGAGAGGGAAGGAGAGAAGATACTCTAAAAAACCTTCTTCCAGCTCCTTACCAAACAGATTTTTCCTTTTAAAGACATCATGGAAGCTTGGATTTATTCTCCAAAGTGCATCTTTGAATCAAAGAATTTAATCATCACATGCCATAATGCTTCAAATTGAAGTATTACTTTTTCTTTTTTCTTTGACCAGGTGCTCTATTGGAGGGAGGGCTACTTTGAGATAAAAACATCTGGAATAAGGAACCACAATTTCCACTCCACTGCTGCCCTTCCCAACCCACCCCTCCCTATCACATGAATCCTCTTCTCCATGTATGCTATGTCCCAGGAATGTGGCAGCATGTGCTTCTACCTAAAGACTCTTTGGAGGGTCAATCAGAGACCAGACTACATGTGTCTGGAGTCCTCTCCAAATATCCTTTATGGTCATTTCCTGAACTTTTGTATTTTCCATTCAAGGTGCCAATTTCTTGTCATAACTAGAGGAGTCAAGAAATGCCCACAGGTGTCCTCATCGCCTTGTCTGCCTTTTTTCTGCCCCAATTGTCTTTGAAGAAGAAGGAATACTCCTAGGTATACCAGGTAGAGTCTGTTAAAATCCAGCATGAAACCTTCTCCCTGACATTTGGGAAATGACCATATATACCAGACCTAAGGAAGCCATTTGATTTCCTTGACCATGGACAGATCTCCTGGCACACCATACAGATGGCCCCAGCTACTTGGAATTCTCTGGGTTTGTCTTTGCATATTGTCCAGCCTAAAGTCTCTTCTCCTTCCTTGAGGCAGCTCTTATCCAGTGGTTGGTCAGTCACTGCAGGAGTATAATGTTCTGATCTCTGTGCTCTTTTCTGGGATAGTTCTGCAAGGAGAGCCCAGATTCCAGGTTCCCTATAGGAGCTTCTGGCCTTTTTTAAGGACTGAATTGCTTTCTCACTTTTCCCCTGGACCAATCATCCTTCCTTCACTTCTCTGTAGGGGTTAATCCTGACAGCCACCCCAATAAACTTCCTGCAGACCAATCTCCACAAGTCTCAAAGCTTGCTTTCAGGGAACATACC
Organism: Graphiurus murinus; assembly: GCA_004027655.1. NCBI lineage: Eukaryota > Metazoa > Chordata > Mammalia > Rodentia > Gliridae > Graphiurus > Graphiurus murinus. The sequence goes on from PVLC010001373.1 coordinate 47,154, forward strand.
TGGGATACTGATCCTTAGCTTTTCCATACAGTAAAGTAGCTATGCAGATGGCCTCCACTTCTGTCTGCAAACATGAGCAAGGTACAATGCTCCAATGCCAGGTACTTGAATCAATCAGCAAAAGCAGCAGCCATATTGGGGGCTCATGTGCCTCTGAATGTGATTCAGGACTCAGCATCCAGTTCTTCAAGCACTATGAAAGTTGGCACGTTGCATCTTAAAAATATTTTTAAATTTCATATGTATGTTTCCTATGCATACTTGCGGTATAATAACAACAAATATCATTTGCAATATTTACAAAGGACTCCACATATATTACATTATTTTTCCTTTACAGCTCTATAGAGTACATAGATCAGGCAGTGGTAGTCACTGACACTTTCTGTCTCTGGGCTGGAGCCCTGTCCCTGACAGTAACTTGCTCAATAACTTCAGGAAATTCTCTCTGTTAGGCCTCACTTTCTTAATCCACAAAATAAGAGGTGTTGGCTCATTCCTCCCCACTCCTCATTTCAAATGAATTTACATGATCTCTGCTTTGAAAAAATAAGTACGCTTTTGGAAAACTCATTGTCATTCACCCTGAGCCAAAAGCATACAGTATGCACCTAATTGTTCCTGGCTCCGCACAACACCTTTGGCAGGCCTTGCCCTTGAGGATTCCGTGTCCTAAGGCTGCTGGTACATAGAGAAGTCACAGCTGAGGCCCTTCCTAGGATCAGTGTGCCTCTCCTCCACCAAGGAGAACCCAGCCATGATTTATAGGGTTCTCAAGTGCTAATAATTAGATCTAGAATGTCCCTTGAAGAACTCATGTATTAATGTTCACAGTTGATACAATGAAGTCATGAGGGTTGTACTCTTAACAGTGTGTAAAGCCATTGTGATGGGTTTACAGGTGGCAACCTAGGCATGTGAGGTGTGGCTGGAGAAGGTGGGTCCCTGGGAATATGGCCTTAAGGACTGTGCTTTTGTCCTTAAAGCCCCTTGCTTATTTGTTCTCTCTTGCTCCTGGCCTCCATGGTATGACATCAGAGCTTCCCACTTCTATACCCTGAGATCCACAGACCTTGGCCTCACATGGACCAGACCCAAAGCCTCCAAAAAACTGTGAGCAAATAAATCTCCCCTTGAGTAATTTTAGATATATTTGTAGGTTAAAGAGAGAAATGTTTTGCTACGTTTAATTTAGAGAAAATGGTATATATATTTTAATGAAAGTTGACACGTTGCATCTTAAAAATATTTTTAAATTTCATATGTATGTTTCCTATGCATACTTGCGGTATAATAACAACAAATATCATTTGCAATATTTACAAAGGACTCCACATATATTACATTATTTTTTCTTTACAGCTCTATAGAGTACATAGATCAAGTGTTACCTCTTTTACTTGAATGGGAAACTGAGCCTCATAGAGGTGGAATTCAAAATTCACATTTTTAATGAGAATTACACTCAAGTATTACACAAAGCTCTCTAAATTTTATTTTTTTATTTTCAATTTTCTGTTATCATTTATTCATATATTCACTAAAAAATTGTTTTTGAGATACTGGTATAGGATAAAACATAAACTACCTGAGTAGGTTAAACCTCAAGATGTTTAATATAGTGAAAAGTGACAGTCAATAAACTAGCAGTTTCAATTCTGTGATATGTGTTGTGAGGTTGTCACACCATGATACCTTGTTTTGTTCATTTCTTCTATGCACTCCATAGCAGTGTGAACTTCAGATAAAATCTCTAATTTCTTCCAGTTCAGTGAAGACATTGAACACAAGCCTAAGAGAGAAATTTCAAACACATATAAAATATTCTTTTGTTTGATGATAACGATAAGGTTTAAAGAATAATTTCAATAAATAAACCTTCCTTCCTCTAAGGATTGTGACCAGTTGTTTTGTATTATATTAGTGAGAATGTTGACCGAGACAGCAAGTATTTGGGAATAACTAGAAAGGAATAGAAACTATCAGGGACTTTGTCCTTTTGCATAGGTTATAGTTCATTTAACTCTAACAATAGTTCCTGAAAGTCAGCCCTCACCATCCCCGTTGTACAAGTGAAGTCCACAGAGGACATATGGCAACCTAGAGTCCTGCATTGTGTCTGTGCATGAACCAGGGCCACTTCACATTGTAACATAAGTGGATTCTCTGTGGCTGTTTGCTCAATGAAAGCTGGGGAGCTTCCTGAGGGTAGGCTCCATGTCTTTCTTCTTTATATACTGAGCACCTAGCATGATAGCAATCACCTATAACCATGTCTTTCTTCTTTGTATACTGAGCACCTAGCATGACCAAATACACCTCTATAACACTCACTGATTTAGGTCTGGACTTCTCCTCTTGACATTTTTATCATGATATCCCACAATCAGCCTTGCTACTTCACCTCTATATTTTTCTAAAAATGACCCATCTTTAGATAGGCAGAAAATCCACCCCAAATAACAAAGACATAGCTTTGGTCTCCCAACTTCCACAGTGGCCCAGTCATTGGGCACCTCTGGCATCTGACACCTGGCTAACAAGCCTCCACCCCACTACTTACATGAGATTGGTTCACCTGGGCCAGTTGAGCAAGGCTCCTATCCATTACTCCTGAAAACCCCATATGCTCTTAAAAGCGGTTCATTTTAAGATGGTTTAAATACCTCCTTCTTATCATTTTTAACCATGCCCACAAAAGACATCCTGAAGATGTTTGCTCATTCAATTAGACTAAATGAGGCCAATGTATATGCCGCTGCCTCAGAGGTTATCATGCTTAATAAAATATACTTTATGAACCCCCACGAAGGCTGTAATTAAATTTACAAGCAGCCTTCTCCACAACTTTAACAAAAGATGTCTGAATGTTGTGTGTGTGTGTGTGTGTGTGTGTGTGTGTGTGTGTGTGTGTTGTGAGTGGTGTGTGTTTTAAAGTCTTGTTCCATAAGGATTATAGCTCCCCCGCTGTTTGGAAAAGATCATTTCACTTGTAACACTAATAACTTGAGCGGGGAGAAGCTGGCCCAGTGAATGGAATGCACTTCACTGCACATCTTGGCTCAGCTAGAAATCGGAAACAGATGGTCCTTGCGGCTGGTTTCCCACCCGAGCCCGCTCTCTGCCAGCCTGTGGTCTTCAGTGGGCTGCTGCTGGCAGTCTGTGACTTGAACATAGTAGGACAGTGGCAAAAGAAATCAAATCTTCCCCAATGAGCAGCAAGTTATAATGAAATTTGACAGATCTGACATTCTATACCTAACATCTAGTTAGAATATATTAACCTTTTAGTTTTCTTAAGCGCCTTGCATAGAAGTTGTGAATATATTTATTAGAGGGCTGCATTGCACGTGTTTTGTTTTTGTTTTTTTTTTTCTTTCTCTCTTCCTTTTTTTCCCCCTTTCTTTCTTTCTCTTTTTCTTCCTTACTTATTTCTCTTATTTAACATGGGGCAGAGCGATTTTAGTCCAATCTTGGATGGCAGCTGCTAATAGAAAATGCAAGGAGAGTGAAAGTTCAAATAATTTCCAAATGGATACAAGGGACAAGAACGGCTACCAAAAAGAAAATGACTTCTCTGCAGGACACACCAGGTGAGTGTATGCTGAAAAAAAAATTATCAATATTTTTCTCAAGAGAAAATATACACACCCACATACAGATCCACACGACCAAAAACTGGAGCGATCTCTAGGCATATTATTAACATGGATGGGGCTGTCTGGACCCCCTGGCATTTTCTTCAATTCTGCCCTTTCCAGCTTTGTGGCATTCACTTCTGCCATACGGTGGGAAAACCATGCCAGATGACTGGGATGCTATTTAAGTCGCCACGCTCACATTCAATCATGATGTGTACCTGTGCGGAGGACTTAGCTGCTCTCATCAAAAAAGGATAAATCTTCTACTAAAGAACTTGACATTTTTCTGGGCTTTATAGGAACTAGACTATCCTTTTGTGTTAATTCTTCCTCTCATCTCAGAGTTTACAATGATGTCCAAAACATTATTTAGGATTTTCTACCTGATTACAGTTGGAGGTGAAATCTAGGTGTTAATAGTAGATAATCCCTCTTCAATACAGGCCTTTCTTCTCTCTCTCTTCTCCCCTCTTCTTTTCTCTTCTCTTCTCCTCTCTCTCCTTTTCTTTTCTTTTTTTTTTTCTTCTTTATATCCATTACCCTCAACTGAATCCCTGTGCAGCTTCAGCAACAGGATATATTTCTAATTTTATCATTTCCAAGTTCCTGGTGATTCAAAGCCATACATATTTGTTAAGTCCAATATTTAACTCTACAAAATAAACACAAAATTCCTTTTGAGAGTTAGCTGGTTGGAATAGGAAATGCATGAAAATATTTTTTTTAAATCAGTAGATGCAAAGCTGTACCTTTGCTCCTCTTATTTAGCATATGTCTTTAAGCAAGATACTAACCTGCAAATGGAAAATAGTAATACCAACTTCCTAGGGATGTTGTAAAAGTTACATATCATACCCCAAAGCACCTTAAAAGATACCTGGTGCATAGCCAGTATCCTGTTATTTTCCTCCTCTCCTGGTTTATGAGGCAATACCAGAGAGGTAAAGCTCTGGATTCATAATTTCTAGGTTTGGATCTTTCTTCTATCTTTAACTCAGGAACCCTAAGTAAGTTGCTTCACCTCCTGGAGTCTGTTTTCCTGTTTGTAAAATGGGGTTAATAACAGGTCCTACTTCATAAGAACCTACCTGGAAAAAATTACACGAAGATTTTGGAACAGTGCCTAGCCAAGAGGAAGCTCTCAATCAATAAATGTTAGCGGTGGTTGTATGTTGCATTCAAAATCAAGTCACTCTTCTAGAGTTTCATATTTCCAAGGATCCTGCAAACAAAGCTTAAAGAGAGAGAGAGAGAGAGAGAGAGAGAGAGAGAGAGAGAGAGAGAGAGAGAAACTTAATTGCCTGCACTGCAAAAATTGCTATTTAATGGATGAATGAATGGATAAAAGACACATGTTCATCAAACACAGGTAGTAATACAGTCAGTCTATATGAAGTGCCAATGGAAAATACAGATAAGGGAGGCAAAAGGAAGTCAAAGGTGCTAGAGATGATTGTAGACCAGGTCCCTGACCAGGGGCTCTCCCTTGGGACAACAGATGATATATCAGAAGGGGCAATAGCTTCAGCCAGCATAAACAAAAAGGCCGTGTACACGCAAGCAGATGCAATTGAATTTCAACCCAACTAGTGTCCTATGCCTTTAACTTTTTTTTTCTCTAACCAGGTCAGGAGCCCCTACTATTTTCCCAGCACCTGTATCTTGTAGCTACTCAGACAAGTAGGGCATGATCCCTGCCCCGAAGAATCTCAAGACCCAGAGGGAAGACGGAATGGGAGACAGATGATTCCAGGAGTGAGTGCTAAAAGTGTCTATGGAGCAAGACACAAGTTCTTATAAAAGAAGAGAAGGAAGTGAACTAACCCAGCATCACTGGACAGGACCAAAAGGGGGAAGAAAGAGGTTTCCCTTGAGAAGGAAATAACAAAAACAAACATTAAGAACAATATAATAACTTTGGTTGAGCACTCATTACACATCAGGACTTTGCACTTTATGCATATTTTGCTTTTAAATATAGATACATACACACATGCTTCCAACTATAATTATATATATGCACAAAAAAGTCATAAATGTTATCATCTATTTTCCTAACTAGTATAGGACACAGAATCAGAGATGTTAAGGAACCTGGGAGAGGTCACACAGTAACCAGCAAAGCCAGGATATGGGATTTCAAAAACAGTACTCTGAACCGTTCTACTATCCAGCTTCTGAAAATCATTAATATCTTATTACCCATTGCATTTTAATGACATATAACAAAAACCCAAACCTCTCCTTGGTATTAAACACCTGTTGGCAGAAGAGTCTTTGAGGCCTTTATCCAAATACACCGTAGGGAAGGCTCATATGGGGATCCTCCCTCTCCTGAACTCTCTGGAGTTCTTCCCATTCAACAAAAGGGATTGTTTATTTGAGAGCATTGTCCACGATGACCTCAGTGAAGCTGGAAAGTGATTTGCCTTTTGCTTGAAGCTTCATGCATAGGTCAATCTCCTGTCTAATGGCCCCATGGTCACTCAGACCAGAATCCCCATTGCTTGACTCCAACGCTACTGGCTTCCCAATTCTTATAACACAGACTCAAAGGAAGTAAGGAAGTCCAACTTCTGATGGGCTTGCTTCTTGATGAGAGGCTGTTTTTGCCTTAGACTCGTTCACGCACACTGGGAAGAAGTATTCAAATGACAAGAGTTAAATTCAAAACATGTAGCCGCTTTCTGTTTTTTTTTTTTTTTTCTGACTGAAGGCAAACCATTTAGATGTTTGTTTCCAAAAAGGCATCTGTCAGCAATCAAAGGGGAAAAATGCATAAAGCAAATGCAATTGTTTGGAGTAGCATTTCCTGGATCATGTTAAATGCTTGAATTGCTCCCCATTCTGCTCACCAAATAATTTTATTTCCCACAATAATTGCAATATTTAACATGTTTTATTTAATCTTGTTTTAAGGCTATTAACAACGGGTTACACTGTGAAAAGACTGATTGCTATATGGGGGAGGACAGCTTCCACCAGCCTCTTAGAGAATAATGATAAAGTTAAATGCACCTAATTGTTCTGAATTTAAAACACTATTATCTAATATTTATAATTTTTGTTGTTGTTGTTCAAAACTACTGTGCTGTCTCTTGCAAAATCTCCCAGGGTATTCCATCCTTCACAAAATGAAATCTGGACTCCCGTTTACCTTGTGCCCCACTCATTCATAAATAATGGGCATGCATACGGTGTTCTGAGTCTCAGAAACACAGCAGCTTGAACAAGAGATACCTCCAACTTCAGAAGTAGCTGCAGAACCAACTTGGAAATTGTAAAGCTGTAGGCTCAGAAGTCCAAGAAATATCCCCTGTGCCCTTATGTCCTAGAAGAAAGCTGAAGATACCCTAAAGTAAGGACATTTGGGTTTTGTCTGCTTGTCAGGGGAAAGTAGGAATGGGTGAAATGGAATAGGAGATTGATTCAAAGACAGAATGCTACTTTGTGTCTTTTTTTCTCCCCCCCCCTCTTTTTTGAAGGGAATATTGGCACTATTTTACATTTTATATAGAACTTACAACTTCTTTATCTTTCTCCAGATGGTGAACTGAAGAGAGAGCAAGTCACTTGAATGATGCTGCAGTTACACAAGGCAGTAAGTGTTTGACTGGTGAGCCCAGGGCAAGGTCCCAGCAGAAGGACCATGTGCCATTCAGGGGACACTAGAGGTAACTTAACATGTCCTGTGTCACTGCAGACTCGTTAGAATAAAAAAAAAAAAAAAAAAAAAAAAAAAAAAAAAAAAAAAAAAAAAAAAAAAAAAAAAAAAAAAAAAAAAAAAAAAAAAAAAAAAAAAAAAAAAAAAAAAAAAAAAAAAAAAAAAAAAAAAAAAAAAAAAAAAAAAAAAAAAAAAAAAAAAAAAAAAAAAAAAAAAAACAAAGTCAAGACCAAAGTGATAAAACATATGAGAGGCTTCCTAAGAGTGATAAAAAAAAATCCATATTTAATAATAGTTCTCAATACCTTCTCCTACTTCCATAATATTAGAAGAAATCCCACTATAATGAGAGACTAGAAAGAAAAAAATGCCTTATTTATTATACTCGTGATTCACTCCTAGATACAGTCTGTGCATCGTTCTTGAAATTAGAAAACATTTCTGGTGCAACTGGATAAAATTTTCTGTAATGAAATTATTTTTTGTCAGAACAGTCATCTACTGTATTACCACAGTGCTGAGTGGTTAAAATAATACCAACTGAAAAAGAGATCAATGAAGAAAGCAAAATGCCACCAAATTTAACCTCTTTGGAACTTACAATATGACCTAAGTAAATTTATCTAAATATTAGTCCATCAGAAATCCCACCAAAAGAAAAAAAAAACCCATCAGATAGTTGGGCTCTAAGTGTACAACATTTTAAATAATCACAATTCGATCATCCTGAGAAATAGCGATACATCAATTTTTCCATGTTTCAGAGTGCCTACACCGAAGGGCCCGAAGTTTAGAGGACTGTCGAATTTCATTGGTAGGTTCTTGGGGACCAAAGAATTGCTTAGATTTGGGAGAAAAAAATAGGATGTGTTTCTTACACTGCTCTTTTAAAGACATTTCTGCGGTTCCTAATGTTGCTCAGTTTGAAGGAATAAAACATACCAAGTGCAGGTCATTCTCTTTGCTTCTTTACCAGTACCACCTCCTCCTCAATGCACACACCTGAATCCTGAATAAAATGACTTGAAATTCAGCAGGGTCTGAAGTTTTTCTTACTTAAAAAAAAAAAAAAAATCATGTTTACAGCCCTTTTAATTGGTAGGTCCATATTGTGGGATTTTTGTTAATGCCAAAAAAATTAAAAATTTCTATTCAAAATGGCTAGGTTGCAGTATGAAAATCAGAAGTGATTTTCCCTGATTAAGAGTTTAACCTGAATTGCGTTAAACTGAATTGATAATGACCTTATTTACAAAGAATGGAGAAGTTCAGGATTAATTTTTCTTTAAAGGCACCAAAACATACAGGTGGTACCTCGCCTAACCTGGGATAGACTGAGTAACATATCAGTAATGTATTTATTTACTCATACGTAAATACCACATCTAAACACAATGCCAGCTGAACCACAAATCAAGGGACTTGAATGCTGTCATCTCATATTTAGGTTTCTTCACAACCAAATTAACTAATTAATTAAAAAAAAATAAGCTAAAGAAGAAGAAATATTTTCCCTGTTTCTTTTTTTTTTTTTTTTTTTTTTCCCCTCCTTGGAAAACCTGTTCAGCTCTTCCCAGATTTACTTTTAGACTTTTTCACTTTGCTTCCAACAGAGATGTGTAAGACAGCAAAACTGAACTAAACACTTTTTAAAATGCACAGCTCACGTTCTTGAAAAAAGTGGCTGTGAAAAACAGATACTGAATCAGACTTAAAGTCGGGGCGGGGGGGAGGTAGAAAAAAAAAAAAAAAGCCCAAAACATTGCATGATAGTCTCTAAGCAGTTCCATCTGTCAAGCAGAAATTTTAGGCTAATAGCCTGTGGCAATCTCCCTCCGCAGTCCACTACCTGCCTTTGTCCTATTAAATCTCTTTATTCTCCTTAAAAAAAAAGGGTGGGGGGGATTGGTTGTTGGAAGGAAAGGAAAAACCTTGCAGACCAAAATCATCTGAGTGATGAAGCCCTAATTTTAACCACCTCCCTTTGATGTGTAGCAGTGGGCTCTTGTTTTTTAAAAAGGAGAGAGGAGAAGACAGTGCTAGCCGCAGAAGACTTTTCATCTCTCCACTTCACCTTGCCACTGGGTCTGGGAGAGATTGCTTCATTGTCAAGGAGATTTTTTTTTTACCCATGATTCCATATGGTATGGACCGGACTACATGTGGCCCCACATGCCACTGCAAATGTTTTCTCAATTAGGTGTCTTATCTCCCGTGAGTTAGCATCAGATGAAGCTTGCTGACAGCGTAATGGCAGGGAAAGCTTCCGACGGCTCCATCAAATGGCAGCTCTGCTACGACATCTCGGCCAGAACTTGGTGGATGGTGAGTTGGCAGCCGGGACTGCCTTTTTTTTTTTTTTTTTTTTTTTTTTTCTCTTTTCTACTTTCCCTCCCTCTTTGACAAAATGTCCCAGACCTCACATTCATCAAAATCGCATTTGATTTTTTTCACACTCTTCAGTGAGGCAGCCTCACACTGCTTCCTCCTGCCACCCTCCCTTTCTGCCACACTGCCACTCCAGTTCCCAGCAACGCTTGCCCTTGTTTTTCATGGGAGAGTTTGGGAGTTTTATGTATATGCATTTTTTTTTTCTTAAGAGTATCAGAAGTTTTATGGTGCAAGTGGATATTTTTAGACATGCTGGTCTTAGTGTAGAAAATGAAATATTTGTCCTGCTCTTCGGGTTTTGGCCCCTCTCTCTGGTTTCACTCCCCTTACTTTTGTTTTCAGGAACTATGGGGTGCATGGTTGTCCTTGGCTATAGGGTTTACTGATCATGCATGCTGGGTGCTGGGCAGAAGCAAGCCCTGAGTGAATTCCACTGCTGCCCCAGTAATTGGCTTGCCTAAAATCACCTGTGAGAGTAGCCTGGGTCCCCTCTCCCTGTTTCCCATCGGGGGACTGCTCTCATCTAACTTTTCCCCATTTGTTTATGTCAGAGCAGGTCCTCAGTATCTTAAGGACTCTGACTCAGAGTGGAAAAGACCCACACGTCTCATCTTTTAGTAACTCTGAGTACAAATAAAGTTTTTATGAAGTTCTATCATGAGGCCACAGAATGAGTTAACTCACATGTCATGGTCAACCAGGCCAGACAACCTTTGACTTCTTGGATCTATAAGAGGTAGAGTGAGTTGGGAGGATGCACAATAGCTCATTGTCACAGGAGACGCAAGTCCTGTGAGGAAGAGAGTCCTCAAATCATTACTGCCCTCGTTAGGGTGGTGTCCGTTAAGGATTAATTCGTTAGCAATGCATTTCTAGTTTTCCGTAATTATTATTCTTGCGGCAAGCGTGAATTCTTCCAGGGAGTGAAAAAAAAGTTTGCTGCCAGGACAATGAATGTATTATCCGTTCCTAACTGGACCGTGAACTTCAGCTCATTTCACATAGATATCAGTTTAAGAAAAAGAGAGAGAGAGAGAGGGAGCAATATTGAAGGCAGAGACTGGCGAATGGAATTACAAAACAGGGCATGGTCGCTTTCACCGTATGATCCGCAGAGAGAGTTCTCCTTTCCCTTTCCGGGACCAATGATGGTATCATTTTGGCAAGTTTTAGCAATTCGGAGGACTGGGAGACTATTAAAAGTGAGCTACTACAGGAGTCTGTTCGGCTGCTTCTTGGGATACAGTATGTCCATTCCAAGGACTTGAGTAAAAGTGTTTGTGGGTATGTGTGTCCATGTGTGTTTGCACTTGCAATTTCTTGACTAGACATTAGAATCTTTACCAGTGATTTCAGGACAATGTTACATGCAACTTTGGGCTAATGAGACTAGCAGGAGACTATCTGTTTCGACCCTGAACTTTCAGTCAGGGCATTTATTTTCCCATTAGCATTGCTGCTAGCAAGAAAAAAGATTTACTTGTATGCCATGATATTGTCTGTTGCTTTGCCTTATGCAGCTTGTTAAACACTGCAAATGAGTATACTGATGGGTTTGGCTATTATTTTCCAGGGTAAGTTGTAAGCTTTAAAAAAAAAATTGCACGCTGATGTCATATTCTGGGTGAAACATTCTACTTCCTTGTATTTCAAGAGCTCCTAGGTTTTATAGACTTACTTTTTACGGCAAATTGTGTTATCTTTTTCTTTTCTTGCAAAGATAGCCAAATGCTTCTTTCAAAAAAAAAATTTGGAAAACTGTAATTTATTTTTTTGTAAAGTTTACTGGAAAGTTGCTTTTCATTTAAAATTATTTTACAGATGTTTTACCGTCGGAAATATAACATATAAAAGTGGTGGAAACATTTAGCAATGCAGCTGACTAAAAATAAACAATGCTGAAAGCTCTTATGCTGCTGTTCAGGCTGCATGGGACAGGGAAGTTTCTCTCTACTTCAGTGCTTCTAGGTCTTTGCTTTGGAAAGGAGTAAGAAATCAGATTGCTCTTTAAAGAAGTTGAAAAGTTACCATAGGGAATAAACTGATTTTTTTTTTTTTTTTTGCTGCCTTAAAGTTGACCACATCCCATAACATTTGAGATCTACCAGTTTCAAATAATTCTAATGTAAATTTCCCATTATTGATGGGAAATTGAGGAGGGGGAGAAGACTAATTAAAATAATACACATTTCACATTTTTCTCTTAGCTCTCTTTCCTTGAATAGCACTCTCTCCCTCTATATCCACATCTCTCTACTCCAAATAATTTTTCCCGGCTGAAAAAAAAATCAAACTTCCCGCCAGCTGATATGGTTCTTTAACCAAAGGACAGTACGAGATCTGAGTTTCGCAGTAAAGGCAAATAAAGCTTTAAAATTACCTCATGCGTCATCTGGCTGCACAGACTCCGGTCAGAGTGGGAACCTCCGGCTTGGTCCTCCCAGCATACAAAGGCAACTCAGTGAATGCCCCCTCCGCCCAGGAGACTCAGCCTCAGCTGCCAGCATGGGGACATGCAATTTTGCTTTTTAATGAATCGTAAACAATTTGTATGGCAAATGAGTTTGTTTGTTTTAGTTTGGGGGCATATGTTGGACCAGGTTGTAGACAGTCATTACCTACTCCAGAATTTTAGGTGAGAAGGGATAGAGCCCCGGATCATTTTTATTTTTCAAAATAATAAAGACACACTAGGATGAAAGAAACTGGTTAATAAAGGACTGAGAATAACAACCTCTCTTTGCTTTCTTTCCTTCTCTATCCCCACCCCCTCTCATAACTCACTCTGGCTTACAGTTGGGTTTGGAGTGCACTTTTTGATAACTAACTGGAAGTCAGTGGATTAGATTCATCTTTACTTCTTTACATGTATAAATTTTAGTTTTGTCTTAAAAAGACTACTTTTGTTTTAGAAGCAGTTATTTTTATAGTGTGAAACACTGAGAAGGGACAACTCTGTCCTCTATCACATTTTTGTTGTTGTTGTTGTTAAAGCTAATATTGTTTTGAGAGACATGGGATATAAGAAATGAAAAAAAATGCACTTTCTGATATCAAATGGAGCAAGAAAGTTAAAGGAAAACTTGTTGTATTAAAACCCCTGTAGTTGTAAACAACTTCGAAGTTAACAAGCAACCAGGGTTCGAGCATGTACATTTTAACAGTAATTACCTTTGGCGCTGCCACTTATGAGAAATCTTTTGATATCTGAGCTGCTTCTCTAATGCTTTAATCATGCAAATCAAGAAATAGATATTACGTATCAACTTAATCTAGCTGTGTTGTGACATCTCTAGTTGAAACCTTCCGAGTGAAAACTAAAGAAACCCCTCGTGAAATTGTTTTTCTCCGTTTCTAATGAAATAGAAGCACCCTGGGTGAGTGTATACACTGCAAAATATAACTCTGCATAGTGGCATTACCTCCATTTTTTTGTACTTAGCATTAAAATAAATGTAGAATAATAATTCTCTTTGCAATGACTTAGCAGATATAATGTGTTATGGGACAATTTTTACATGAATTCCAAAAGACATTTGTCTTTCTTCTGACATTTGTCATTCTGTCTTCCATTCAACTTAAAAACTCATGGTACCTATGAAATGAAGGCTGAGAAATCACTATACAGCCCACCTCCTCCACGCCAGTTTCCTGAACACTCATCTGGGGAGCATTCTCTTTAGAAACTGACGTACAATTTTTTGATGAATAATTGTTTGTCATTTAATTCAAATTTCTACAACTCAAAATTGTACAATTCAAAACTTCCCTGAATATCAGGGAAATACTTGAGCAAGCAATCCTATGTCTTATGGTGTTAACACATGTTTTTAGAGTATACGTGTAAAAATAAGCAAGATACTTCTATGAAATACTCTTACTGTGTTTGACATTTAAAAATTTAAAAAAACAACAAACCTTCATCTTCAACCTACTTCCCAAATGACTGGTTGCTTTAACTGATGCAGATAAAATTAATAAATTATATTTCATGAAAACTTTTTATTGTTGTTCATATCTTAGGTCATATTTACCATTTCCATTTTTAAAATACTAATTCTCAATTGAACAACTTTTATTAGTGACCATTTTCTATATTCCTTTAAAGATCTTGCCGAATGAAGATTTGTCTAAAACTTCGCACTCTTTTATGATAATAATCAAAATAATTTGGAAATTGCTACCATGACTACAAATGAAAAAACTCAAAAAGAAGAGATTCAGGAAATAATAAAGCATATCATATTCTCAGCACCTAGTATCTTTGTAAGAGTTCATGGTAAATATACTTATATGCCTTGCATCTCATGCATTTGCACATTCTATTTTTAAGTATTTTTTGCAGAGTGCAATGGCTGTCTCTGAGATTATTTTTAATTGCACAATTTTAAAATTGTATCCATTATAAATATGCATACCTATCTTAGTTTCTAAGACTATGCATTGACTTCAAAGGTTTCTGTATACTCAGAAAATTATTTTCTCACAAGATTACAAGCAATCAATCCTGAACGATATATGAATGAGGTAGGGTTGGAGAAGGTTTCTCCCACATACATTAAGAAGTTATTCTTATCATTTTCTTTTAGGTTAGCCCTGTACATTATCTTTTAAAATATCACTTACTATTCTTAGAGAGAAGCAAATACATTAAACTATGCTCCTATTTTTTTCTTTAAATCTAATTATGATCCCAATGTACTTCATTCGGAAATGTGATTGGTTAGTTAAGCTAGCCTATGTACTTCTACTATCTTTTAAAAAATCTTGATTTCCTGTTGTTACGCTCATATTTCTCCTGTGAACTTTAGACAGTAAAATAAATGCTTTGTCCTGACTTATTTTCTAGTTGATTTTCCTTCACCTGTCCTGAATATTGTCAGGAATGTTTCTAATTTAAAACTAAAAGAATCAGGGGCTGATTAGAAGACAGGAAATTGGGGGATTAAACTGTCTGGTTGCACTTCCTTTACTTATCAGCACTCAGTAACTTGCTCTAGATTACAAGCTCGACAGGGAATTTTTACAATGCATTGTTCCTTCTGGATGTTTATATACATACCATTCAGGAGTGTGTATGTGTGTGTGTGTGTGTTTGTGTGTGTGTGTGTGTGTGTATGTGTGTATGCGTGCTCATGTGTGCACATGCACAAAAGCATGCACACATATCTGTGTACATCTGTGTGTGCACTCATGAGTATGACGAGAAAAGAAGCAGCAGCTGGTAGTTATAAGTGGATGCTTTTAAGTGGGATAGTTTTGAACCAAAAGGGCTTCTACCGTGAGTATGAAAGTTCATTTAAAGACTATAATCCTAGGATATTCTCAGAACTTTCCTATTAAAACAGTTCTCTGAACCCAAGCAAATAATGACATCCTATAAGGGAAATAGCAAGATGCATTATTTTGGAAGTGGAAAATAAATTGCAGTAGCCCTTATGCAATCCGGCTCTCCTCAGTTCAGCTCAGAATTGCAAACACTCATATTATTGAGTAAACAGGGAACCCAGAAAGATTGAGCTAGGTAATCCAACAGGCTCCCAAAACCATTTTGAGATCCCTTTGGCACCAACTGAGAAAGGACTCTTTCTCAACTGTGACAGCAGGTCTGAAGTTCCAGGTGACATGGGTGCTTGGCAGGGAATGAAATCATAGATCAGAACAGGAGCATAAGGATTCATCTTCTGCCATCAGACCACTTAAAATTAAAAGCAAATAATAAAATAAACCCACAGTGTCATGAATATTTGCAGAACTGTGTTCTAGAATCCAGGCTGAGAATTCTTTCCTGACCTCACTCTGCTCACCTGTCTTGCTCTCAATAAACATTTGCTGATTTGACTTCAGAGAGCTCTTTATGAACATATAATAGTTCTTCCTGCTTCTAATTGCAATGGTGGATTCTACTGAAGAAAAAAAAAAAAGACGAAGAAAAGAGGAAGGTGTGATCTGATAAAAATGAGTTGGTTGGTTAAACTGGTTAAGCTGGGAGTTAAAATTACAAGCTTTTTCTGGCAGCCCTTCATTCCTTTAGTTATTCACCAAGTACATATTGGGCCCTTAATAAGTTGTAGAGAACACAGAATCAGCTGCTGCTTCTGTCACCTGCCATCATGCAAGCCTTGGAGACATTGAGGCATCCCTCTGCACCTAACTGAATATTTCACCCTAACAGACAATGCTGATTGATAATTATCTGCTAGAATCTGTGCTAGATGCTTGGCATTTTTTTTTCATGGAATCCTTATCTCAACCTACTATGCATGTAAGGGTAACAAGACTTAGAAAAGGTCCAACAATGTGTATGTGCCAAGGATTGGATACTCAGACTGCACAGACCACTTGCTTCATCATCAGCCCAGTTCATCTTAAATGGATTGATAATGGAGCATACTGCTATTCAGAACTTTATAGGATTAGAAACATTCACTCGTACAGATGGCATTTTGGGGGTACAAGTCTGTTTGTTAAGATAATAAAGGCAGAAAAGTTGTAAATGTGTCAGAAGCAAGAGTAGGACACCAGTTCTTGTGATGCCCCACTCTATTCCAGAAGAGTTGCCCCTATTCCTATTATGCACAGAAAAATCTAATGTCATAACCAGCTAAATAAATTCATGAGAGACCTGAGTCTGCAGAGAATGCATATTAAAATGCACCTTTTCATCAGAAAATACATAGCTCAGGGAAGCCCAGTGTGTTTGCATTCTTGCTGAATATTAAGGACATTTTTTCTGTTTGTAATTTAATCTTTATTTAGCAAATATTTCTCTTACACTTTTAAATGGAGCATACCCTTAAAAAATAACTGTCCCAAAGAAAGATTCCAGATTTGAGCTCCTCTCCCTCTCTATTTTTAATAAACAGAAGTGCCAACAAAAAATAGTATGGGTGTTCAATATTTTTCATTGCCACAAAAATGGCTAATGAAGGGTTTACATCAGTGCAGAGATCTCTGTAAGAGAAGACACAATGCAGGATATATATTGCCTAATGGCAAAGATCTTAATATACTTACTACAAGTAAACATCTATTTTCCAGACAACTACTGACTATAAACAATATGTCCCAGCCAGAGCTCTTCAATGATGCCACATGTTGGACAGATTTTTTATTCCTCATAATCCAAGTTCCTTTTGTGACCCTTGATGCACACATGCTCTCACCCTGTTGACTATTTTAGATGGATGATAATTAGGAATAATGACCGGGTCAGAGGTGGGATGTGGAATTCTGGGCAGAGGAGCCCACTACAAAGTCCAAGTGCATTGGGGAAGCCAGCACTTGTAAGCTGAATCAGACACTCAGAAAATGCTGCTGACCTCATTACATACCCCATCTCCCTACACGACCAAGGTGTAGACAAGTCTATACCCATCTAGGGCGTAGAACACCCCTGTTGGGATAGTCCCATCTGCCTCCCCCATCCCCAAGTATTTCTTTCTGAAGAATGCCCTCCCCTCCATATATGTACCCATTTTAGTCCTGCTGATGAAATGTCTTAGCAGCTGAATTTAATAACCCCCCTTTAAGTGTTGAAAAGATAAACATTGTCTGCTAAATAATAGTTTGCATCCATTCATTTAAGAATCAATTAAAATTGTCGTACATTGTCTTGCAGTATCTTATGTTAAGAAAACATTAACCTCAGTTCTCAATTTTATAAGCATATAATAAACAACCTGTTAGAAGGCATTATGGTCTGGACTCCCCTCCTAGTAAATAGTAGGCGATCCTCAAATACTTGTAATATGTTGCCAGAGTCTATGCAATATTCTTGGTACAACTGCATAAGAAAGAGAAAGTGGAAAGAATTGAGAGACAGAATTACAACTGCTATAGTCTTATTTGAAAAGTTAAAAAAAAAATAACAAAACTCAAGATAGAGGGTCACAAGTGCACGTACAGTGGAGAATGAGGAGTCTGTGACAAGCTGGGGAATACCACCTACATACAATTCAACAGTGACTACAACACTGCACTAGCCCAAAAGCATGCCTCCACTACCTGGGGTTTAAACTACTACACATGCACCATGGATCAAAAGACAGAATGGGATTCCAGCATCAAAGTGTTTTATTGTGCAAAACAAAGCAAGAAACTTTAAGGCAAATGCCCTTGGGAAAGGAATCACAACCACATAGTAAACCACATAAACTACACTGCAGAGTAAGCCATTCATCCTCCCCTTCTGGTAGGTTGCTGTGAGTGGAAGAAGAGAGGCAGAGGACCCTGTGAGTATGTGCAATAGGAAAAGGGGCCTTGGGGCAAGGGAAGCACCTAGAGGACTGGGGAGCTGCCAGATACTGAAGGATGTGCATGGGACGCAGAAAAGGAAGCTTGGAAACGGCTCAGACTGCTGACCTTTCCACAACAACACTGCACAGGTCCCTGCACTCTGGCTTCTGAGTTCCAAAGTAGACTGTGGGCTATAAGTTTCAAAAAAAGGATTCTTCCTTAGCATACAGGGTGGGGATCATGCCCATTTTCTCCACCCAGCAAACTTTACCACTCTTACCAGGCCCAGTACAAATTCTATGAAGCCTTCCCAGGACCTTCCCCTGTCAGGCAAAATGAGTCATTCCCACTCGGTGAGCCCCACAACCATTTGCTCATAGCATTCCAACACCGATTTAATTGTGTTGGAGTTTTTCTGTTTCCTTTCCATGCCAGTGCCCTGTTTGTTCCTTAAGAAAAGAGCTTAGGTCTTATATGTCATCTCTCCGATGTTTAGTCTGTGACAAGGACCTCCCAAAAATATAGCTCAGCAAGGAGAAGTTGGAGAAGTGTGGGCAGTAGGGGCTCATGGGCCTTCCGTGGCAATTTCCTCCAGAGCATGAGCTTAAAGGCTACAGCTCATTCAGCAAACTACAGTCCTGCCATGTGTGGGTGGAGATTTGTAACTACTGGTAGCAATGTCCACTGCTCATTGTGTGGGTACCCTGCCCAGCAAGCACTATGCACACAGGTGAGCTGTTTCTATGAGATCACTCTCATTACTTCCACTGTATCAATGGGGAAACTGAGTCCAGTAAAGATGAATGGGCCAGTCAGTCTGTGAACGTCAGCAGCTGTGATTTCACTCCTGCATGATGACGATGCTAATATTTCACTGGCCTTGGTTCATTAGAACTCAGGCTCAAAAAGATGTCATCATTAAACTGGGGCAAGGTCTCATCCCATTTTACAGAGGGGAAGACCAGAGCTCTAGAGGCTAAAGTTACCCAAAATCAAAATCATCACCAAGTCCAAGTCTAGAACAAGGGTATCTAGTGATCCTTGTAGCCATGATGGTTAGTCAAAATGTGTGGCATTGTTTCACTAAAATCAATCAAGCATTTCCCCCCTCACGAGTGGTAGGTTAACTAAATATTCTCATTTTTTTCTTTCACTTTTGGCTATCTTTTCATTTTTTTCTAAAATAAGCATGGCCATTTTCTTATAAAAATTATATTAAACAAAATTATACCCACTGCAGATATCAGTGCTTTTGTTGATCTCACAAGAGCAACAATATCACCAGCTGCATACCTGCCTGGCCATCCTGAGAGCCTGGACTAGGAAGATGTGCAGTATTTCCAAAGTTGAGTGATGCCCATTTTCTACATTATATTCCACACTTACCTGCTGTTTCGAAGACTCCCTTCCTGGAACTGGTCATGTAGTTCTTCCCATTTCCCAGTGAGGCAGCAACCCAGAGAATAGATTTCAGACTCACTCACTCGGGCAGACCTGGGTAAGTCCTGGCCCTGTCATAGATGAGATGTATGACCAGGGAATGGACAGTGACTATGTACAGTCTGAATCTGTTTCTGCACTTCAAATTGAAACTATACTAATCATAGTACATTGATCAAATGAATCAATTCATATTGCATAAGCCAGAAACCTATGAGACATTCTGACCCCTTCCCCTGCTTACCCCGTGTATCTAATTCAAAAAAAATCTTATCAAATTAACCTCCCAATTCATACAAACAAACATGCACACAGGTCTTTGTGTGTTGCCTTTCAGGTCCTGCCCTGCTACCCACCACTTCCTGCACATAACATTGAGATTGGTAGTAAAGTCTCCATACATGGGCAGCACATAATTTTGAATTGTTTCTTTCATCAGTTCTTTCTTTTCTCCTCCTCACCTCCCTCCCCCAATCCTCTTCCACTATTCTACTGGTCACTTTCCTCAATGACCTAAAGTCCCTTTGGTTTCCTATTTTCTCCCTAGCTTCCACATATGAGAGAAAACATTCAGACCCTTGACTTTTTGAGACTGGCTGATCTCATAGTATAATATTCCCTGGTTCCATTCATTTTGCTGCAAATGACATAAATTTGTTTTGTTTTGTTTTATGAGCAAAAGTTCATCGTGTATAATTACAATGCACCAATAAAAGCATAAAAAAGAACAAAGAAGTATAAATAGTTAACAAAAAATTACCTCCCAATCCCCCCCGTCCAAGCTGCCATCTTGTCTAGCCTGCATTACCATAAGAGTTTCCTAACTGGTCTCACTGCATTTGTCTTTGCCCCCTACAATTATTCTTCTCACTGAAGGCTAAAGGATCTTTTCAGATACAAGTTGTCTGTCATTTCAATGGATCACTCTTGCTTTTAAATAAGAAACAAACTCCTTAACAAGAACTGCATGGTTTTGCTTGTCCAAGCCTGTCATAAGCCATTCTTTTTCTCCCTGAATATATTCCAGCCAGTTAACCTTCTGTCATTTCCTCAAAACCCTGGACATCTCAGATCCTACACACATTCTTCCCCTTTCCCTAGAAAATGTTTCTCCCTTTGTAGTTAGCATTCCACACCTACCATTCTCTATACAAACATGGCTTTCCCAGGAAGCCTTCCCTCCCCCATAGGCTGTGTCAAAGCCTCCATCCATGTCATGGACACTCTGAGCATTCCAGACGTTCCTTTATATAAACAAATAGAGTATTGTTTATATTCATAAATGTGTGATTATGTTATTACTTTCTGCTTCTCCCAAAATACTGTAGGCTGCATGAAAAGCAATGTTTTTCTCATATGTCTTTTCTTGCACCTAGGATGGTGCTTCACACAAAATAAGTGAGAAGTAAATACTTATTGATTCAATGGGCAAATAGATAGAATGTTTACCATATTGAACATTGATATAGTATTAATTGTTACCATAAGTAATATTTTCCACATACAGAAAGTTATTTAGAAGTGGATAACATCTCCTTTATATGTAAAGAAAATTCAGTTCTCCCCAATAAAATAGAAATTAGAAACTCAAATTGTTTCAAAATAGTTCCTGATGATCCTCTAGATTTCCATGTTATCCTTGGTGATAATCTCCTTTTATATCTCATATTCTATTAATTTGGGTTTTAAATTAAGAACTTGGGTTTGAGATCTGGCTCTATTATACGCTAGAAATATATCTGGGACTGCATGATTTCATATCTAAGATTTCTGCAGGGTTAAGTGAATTAATGAGTTGATATAATTAATCTAGTACCTGGCACACAGTAAACATTTAATAATGCTTTATTATTATTATCAACATTAGAAGTAGCCTCAAATCTTCCTCTAATTATCTATATGGCCTTTAAAACACTTTTAGCCTCTCTTGTCATTTTCATCACCTTTAAAATGATAATGCCAGTCTTCACACATGCTCACAGGGCTGTTTTCTGAAGATTTAAATGAATTAGCAGGAAGAAAAGCCTCTTTGAAAATTATAAAGTAGGATACAAACGTAGGAGGCCACTATCATCAACTCTAAAGCCACAGGCTGCAAATAGACACATTTAACCAAAATCCTTGTGGCCTCTTCTTCATCTTTTCATGATAGACCTATGGGGAGATAAGAAGTGGTTCTACACACCTAGTCAATACTGATTCAAGTAGTTGATAATTGAAAGTATGTGCATGAGTGTATAAGTGGAGGGGAATGAAAATTAATAAAAAGAGTATAGTATCATAACCCACGGTCTTGAGTGAGAATATCTGTATTGAATCCCTTCTCCACAACTTTCTAGCAGTCCAACCTTAGACAAATTGTTTAATCTGCTCACCTATAAAATTGGTCCAATATAGTACCTGCCTCATGGATTGTTATGAAGATTAAATTATGAGTATAAATCATTGAGTGCATACCTGGCGCACAAAGGGTCAGCCATCATTACAGTTGTGTTTATTTATTTTTACTCTTGTTATCAGCATCATTATTATTTTGTTAACTATTGCATTTAGGATATCAATATTCAAGGATTTAGGAAAATAGTAAGGCATTTAAAGAATATTTACCAGACTTATTCCTTCCAGATGGCATATTTGGATCTGAAGGGAAATAAATTGCTTTCCTAACGTGCTAGATGAATCTGCCCTACAACTAATTTTGGGCAACACATGTGCCATGTAGCTAAGATACTTTCCCAGAAACAGAATTTATAAGAAAAAAACTGTCCAGTTAACAATAGCTTCATCCTACACTATGGAAATCACACATTTTGTGATAAAACTTCATCTAAGCAAGTGTGCTCCCTTCCCAAAATATAGATCCCATTTCCCTAGACAATGACAGAGAAGGATTCTTATGTAACTTAAATTTATGCTGAGTTACAAGCATGCTTTCTATATTTAGATTCGTCCCATGTCAAATTTAGCTTCACAACTTTATTCAACAGTTTTCTTGGGACATCAATGACCTCTTGTTCCCTCAGAAGATGGAACCATGTCCTGTGCACAACTGATTCCTGAGTTTTATTGTAGGTATCCATTTTACTGTAGGCATCAGTAAAAAAAAAAAAAAAAAAATTAAAAAAAGAAAAAAATTCTCTTATTCAAAAATCTACATTAGGACCTTAGGAAACTATGAAAGTGTTTTGATAATATTAATAATAATAATAATAGATAAAAGTACTTGAGCACATCTATGGGCCATCCTTTTGCTCCCACAACAGCCCTATAAAGTATTCTCCTTTTACAGATTAGAAGCTGAAATGTTAAGTAACTTACCTGAAGTTGGTCTAAAAAGCTAAGTGATTTATCTAGGATTTGTACTCTGCTCTGAAACTGATACTCTAAACCACCTAGCTGTACTATCCCATTTAATATATTGTTCTATTAACATTTGATGGTTATATTTATATTGGTTATTAATCATATTCTTAATATTTATCACATGGAGAATAATACCCACAAAGCTCATTGGTTTGCAGGACTTAAGGTTACATACCAAAGACCTTCTGCAGAGTGTAATAATTAACTCATCTAGGGGCAAGGTCCATTAAAAAAATTGCAAACCTCTGGTCTCAAGGCCTCTAACTAGAAGCCCCTAATGAAACTGCTTTCAAACTTCTTAAGACACAAAGGAAAGACTTCTTAAAAATATTGACAACTGATACTATGAATTGTCTCACTGACCATTCTGGTAGGAAGTTCCACTAACTACATGTCTATGATATTGAATAAAAACATGTGATTAAGTGGTTCATGATGGCTATGCTCCTGAGATAAAATTAAATTAAATACAGAATAAAATAAAATGGTTCACATTCCTGGCAATAGGTAGGAAGACCTTGTATCACTTCCACAGTCTTTCCACTAATTCAAAAAATTATTTAACACATTAAAGTACACATTCTTCTTCTGCCATTAATATTTCCATACCCATTCAGATAATATGACTCCACAATACAGGTATATGCTGGTGGCAGGGAATCTGGATGACACATTGCATCACCCAGTACACCCGGTCCCACCAGTAAAACCCAGAGGACAAGGGAAGAAATGGAGAAAGTCCTAGTGTCCGTGCAAGCTGAAAATTGTAGTTGGGTATATTCCATCTGTTCTGAATATTAGACAACTGGGCATTGGGATAAGAAAAATTGTTATCACAGGCCAGCAGAATAGCAGGAAGATAATAATACACTAGAAATCAAACCAAGACATCAATCTGATATACAGTTATAGATCTCGGGAGAGGCTTTCACCAGAACCCTCCTGAAGAATGAGTGGCTTCCCAGGAGCAATCCATATACATCAACTCTGTATTCAGATAATTCTCCATTTGAAAATGGATAAATAGAAATAACATACATATAAAAATAAAAAGTACCAAATGCTGCTGACCAAGAGTAAAGGGAGACTCAGAGGAAGAAAGTATCTGAAAATGATTGAGTATAGGAAAACCATATGAAAAAGATTGAACAAGTTCTATGCTCTAAAACAAGAGTAGGAACCATTAGAAGGACAAAAAAAGGTAAAATGAAACAAAAGCTGGATGAAAAGATTTTAAATGAGATTGTCAAGAAGAGGCCGTAATTCAAGGAAACTAGTAATGCATTAGCAATGTCCAGGCTGCAGCAGAGCCAAAATAACACAATGAGAAGTGATCCAGTAATTTGAAAGTCATACTTTCAATAACTTTCCCAAACACAGATGAATTATAAAAAGTAAAAAATCTCATTTGACAGAGAATGACACCAATCCTGGAAAGGGAAGATTCAACTCAAAGATGAAAAAGATATTTCTAAGACCAGATCAATTGGATAGGAAGCAATAATCAAAGACATAACAGGAAAAATAAATCCTTCTAAAAATAAAAACAAGCTGGGCTTAGTGGTACATGCCTGTAATCCCAGTACCTGAGAGGCTGAAATGAGAGGATCGCAGATTTGAAGACAGCCTCAGCAACTTAGCAAAACCCTGTTTCCAAATAAAAAATGGGCCTGGAGGTGTAGGTCAGAGGTAGAATGTCCCTGAGTTCAATCCCCAGTATCACAAAAAATAAATAAGTAAATTTAGATAAAGATAAAAATTAGAAGGGAGTAAAAACAGAAAGCACACCCAAGACATTAATAAACTGAACCAGGTTCCTTGTATTCCAGACCACACATACTGAGAGATCTGCATGCACCTAGACTCAGATTGCTCTGAGAAAAAGGATTATCTCCAAAGCTGGGTGGGAGGGGGAGTAAAATTTAACTAAATGTCTATCTCACATAGAACAGATTACAAAATTATATTTAATTGTTGACTTTAATAATAAAGCAAAGATCAAAGAGTGACTTTTAGAAATTTAAAGTTCAGTTGAAAAGAGAATGTACACCTTCCCAATTACTAAGGAAGTTAAAATACATGTAACATTCCATATGCAGACCTCAACTCAAAAAAAACAGTCAAAAAGGGAGTATAAAGCAAGTGTAACAGAATAACAGAAGTTAACAAAATAATCTGTATGACCATAGATATAAATTATTTCAATCCCCTTATTAGGAAAAAAAGATTCTCAAGTGGGAGTAAAAACTTAAATCTAAACACCTGCCATCTCCAAGAAACACCTTTGAAAGTGTTCACATAAAGAAAAGAAAGAAGGGCAAAAGTTATTAAATAGAATAAAGTAAAATGTAAGGGAGATCATATTAATTTCTGGCAAAGTAGGCTTGGCTTCAAGGCAAAAGCAATTATAAGTAGAGAAAATAGACAATATTTATATTATTCATTTATTCATTTTTATTATTTCTGTTGATAAACCTTAGAATGGCATAATGAATGCACAGTAGTAATTAATCCCCTTATGAATCAATTAACCTAATATCAGATGATATAAAGCAAAACCTATTAGAAAAAGATAGAAATTTACAAGATCACAATTTGCATGTGTGTAATGTTTACAGGCACACAGATTTAGCCAAATTTGATAGTTCAATTAGACAAGAAATAATGACCTGGGGAATATGGAGAAATAAAATTAGTAATATTAAAGCTTCCAGACAATGTTGACCTTTACAGTGTAGCATATGCTATCTTTTGGAGCATTCACAAAACCTTTACCAAAAAATATACTGTGCTGTGCAGGTGTGTGGGCATGCCCACGCATGTGTGCAAACACACACATCTGCACACACACCAATGAATTCCACAAGTGAAGACATCACAGGCTTTCTTAGCTAGGTATAGGCAATAAAACTGGGAAGTAATATCGTATTTAATGGCAAAACAGAAATCTTTCCATTAAAATCACTAATGATGTAAGGATGCCTATAACTTGCCATTCTTATATTTAATTTTGTCTTGGTAATTCTGATCAATTCCAAAGATATACACAGAAGTACAAGGTAGAGTTTTTTTTGTTTGTTTGTTTGTTTGTTTTTTTCTGGTGGTGCTTGGGGTTGAACACAGGGGCACTCTACAACTGAGCTACAACCACACCCCTTTTAATATTTTATTTTGAAACAGAGCATCACTAAGTTGCTCAAGCTGGACTTGAGTTAGTGATCCTCCTGCCTCAGGCTCCCCAGTTGCTGGAATTACAGGCATGCACTACCACACAAGATATGGTTATTGAAGGAAGAATAAAAGTATTGTTATTTTCAGGTCAACTAAATAGGAAATCCAAAAGAACTAAATGAAAAACTACTGAAATTAAGAAGATAGATTGCTAAAATGATGACAGTTAAAGGCAGAAGGGGAAACAGCTCCTTTGCCAGCAGTAACCAAGACAAAATCCCAGAGTGTCTGGAAGGACCTTTCACCAGAAATATGTGCAACCTAAATGAAATAAATGAACTATAAGTCATTCAATCAACATATCACTAGTGTGGGGATATAGCACACTATATCCTAAACATGGCAACAATAGCTTTACCCCAAATTAAATTACAGTGTCAGTGCCACTCATGTCAAACTTCTAAAGTATTGGTGTCATTTGTTGCTTGGTTAGAGCTAATTAAAATTTATATAGCAGAGAATATAACTTTTTATATTTTTATTGGTGCATGGTAATTATACATCCTACTGAGGTATAGGGTGATAGAAAAATATATAATACAACATTTTGTGCCTTTCCCTCCAGATCCCCCCATTCCCTCCCTTTCCCCATTTGTATCATTGATTAGTATTGATAGTTTCATGTATGTACATAGCATTATTTAAACTGTTACATTCATTCTGGCTTTATCTCTCCTCCTCACTCCCCCTAACCCCCTCCATCACTCCATTGGCGCCTCTACTCCTTTATCTGAGGTCTCTTGTTTCTCAATTTCTCATTTCCACATACGAAAGAAAACATACAACTATTTACTTTGTGAGAATGGCTAATCTTGTGTAGCACAATATTCTCAAATTCCATCTATTTTCCTACAAATGACATAATTTTGTTCTTCTTTATGGCTGAGTAAAATTCTATTGTGTGTATATACCACAGGTTTGTGATCCATTCATTTGTTGGTGGACACCTAAGATGGTTTCATAATTTGGCTTTTATGAATTGTGCTATTATAAATATGGATGTGCCTGTAACGCTATAATATTCTGACTTTGATTCCTTTGGAAAGATGCCCAGGAGTGGTACAGCTGGGTCATATGATGGTTCCATTCCCAATCTTCTGAGAAACTTCCACACTGTTCTTCATAGCAGCTATACTAGTTTTCAGTCCCACCAACAGTGTATAAGAATTCCTATTCCCCACATCCTTGCCAGCATATTATTGTTTTCTTGATGACTGCCATTCTCACTGGAGTTAGATGGAATCTCAGTGTGCTTTTGATTTGCATTTCCGTGGTTGCTAATGATGCTTAATATTTTTTCATGTATTTTTTGGCCATTTGTATTTCTTCTTTTTGAGAAGTATCTATTCAGTTCAATTGCCCATTTT
The DNA here is from genome assembly GCA_004027655.1 of Graphiurus murinus. Taxonomy (NCBI): domain Eukaryota; kingdom Metazoa; phylum Chordata; class Mammalia; order Rodentia; family Gliridae; genus Graphiurus; species Graphiurus murinus. The sequence continues at coordinate 74,489 of PVLC010001373.1, forward strand.
TTTGATTGGGTTATTTGTTTTATAGTGTTATATTTTTAAGCTTTTTGTACATTCTAAAATTAGTCTAGATATCAGAGGACTCTAGATATCAGAGGAGTCTAGATATAGTCTAGATATCAGAGGAATGCCTGACAAAGACTTCCCATTCTGTAGACTCTCTCTTTAGATTCTTGATGACTTCCTTTGCTGCACAGAAGCTTTTTAATGTAATGTCATCCCATTATTCTCATTTTAATTTCCAGAGTTTTCGGGCTCTTACTAAGAAAGTTTCCACTAGTGCCTATATGTTGGAGTGTTGGTCCTATGCCTAGTAATTGCAAAGCTTCTGCTTTAACTTCAAATTTCTATATAAATGCAAGAGATAAAGAGTACTATTCTCTTCATTAAAATAATGTGTTATTATGCCAAGTTTCCAGGATAGCATTATCACCAGATAAAATATACTAGGTTCTTAATATAGACGATACTTTGTTCACTGAAAACAGGACTGCTAAGAGGTTCAGGAAAGACTTCCAGGCATAGTGACACACGGCTGGAATCCAGGTACTTGGGAATATGAAACAGGAGAATTGCAAGTTTAATACCAGCCTCAGCAACTTAGCAAACATGCTGCCTTTCTTCCTTTACCATTTTTTTTTTTTTTTGCCTTTCTATTTTCCACCATTTACTTAGCATCTGTCTACCCTTAATGATATAGAAGCTTCAAGAGGACAGGGGCATAGTCTTTTTCATTGCTGTATCTCATATACATAGAAAAGTATATAGCACATAGTAGGTGCTTCATAAATATTTGTAGGATAAGTGAATCTTATTCACTGAGTTAATACCTGCTAGTAAGAAACACAGACAAGGGAACAGATAATTATGGAACAATATAGTAACTGGTATTTTAGAAGTTTGCATAGGATGCTGAAAAATAAACCAAAAGCCCAGGGTGCAAACTATCAGAGAACACTTTAAGAAGAGAGGGATCTGAGTTGAATCTTGAAGACCAGTTAGAAATTCAGCAGGAAGTGAGAACATCTCAGAGAAGTAAACAGAACCTGGAGAAGCATCAAGATGAAAGAAGAAAGAGCATCCAGTGTGTTCCACCCTGTGTAATTGGAGCCAGAGTTCAAGGACTTGGCAAGACTAGCCGATGGGGAAGGTAGAGGGTAGTCCATGTGAAGGAAATGCTCTCATTTCCATTGGCATTTAATTAATAGAAGTGACATGTTAAGTTTCTGGGCTCGATCTACTTGTACTACTCAAAGTCTTTAAGTCAACCAATTAATTATCAAATCTCTAGGGAGATTGCTGTGAAAGGAAATGATGGATTGATTTTTTTTTCCCAATGAGCATCTTTCTCCACCTTTCCCTCCTTTCCAGAAATGTATTTACTTTGAAAGTTCAACTCTTAAAATTCTGACTTTTCTAAAAAGAAGTACACACTCTGTACTTGGAAAGGTTAATTCTAGAACTGTTTCATATTACTTATAGACCTTTTGTCTTTCCTGAGTCAAATTGTTCCCTTAGGTTGGTTTCCAGGCAATTGTCAATATCTATAAAAATATGTCAACCAATGTTTGGAGAAGAGGTAGTCTACTTGATTTTACTTTCCAATTAACTGACACTTAGCCCAAAGACCCTTTTGGTTTCCACTCTCAAGAATAAGATTCTTTATAAAATATAATAGCATACTTTTCTGCCTCCATGAGGCATTATTCCAAATTTTTGTTCAATGCCTAAGGATTTGCTGAGCTCAGAAGCAATGTTCTGAGCTTTGGTTTATGACTATATATGATTTTATATTTAGACACAAGAGGAAATTAACATTTATTGAGCACTATAATGTGTGCCTGACATTTTCGAACACATTAATCTTCACCATTCCAAGTGCAGATATTTTTCCCCATTGTCCAGATGAAAGAAAGAACAAAAGAAAGACTGAAACTCAAATAATTAATAAAGTCCCCCAAATTAATAAAACTATTCCAGGGTAGTTTCAAATCCCACAATCTTTCCTTTGAGCCTAAATTGAAGATAAGTCTCCTAAAAGTGCCTCTAAAACAGGGAATCACCAACATACCTTGGAAATGGGGACTTCCGAACCCAGAGCGTCCACATTCTGACATGATGTCTGGGAACCAGCAGGGAAGGGAGTGAGTAGGTGTGCTTTGAGGTATCCTCCCAGTTTGTTTTGATATAACAAGTAACACTTCTGAGAAAAACTGACTTCAGTTTTCATCTTTCTGATTTCCTACTACCCTGTTAAAATAACTAGAAAACAAGAAAAATGCACCTTTCTACTTAGTGTAGTTTAGAATAATGAAGATGTTTTATTTATTTAATTTTTTTAATTTTCTAGTGACTACAGATCCTGTGGATTAAATGAGTTCTTCAGTGAACTAAATCAGACAAAATTCTCATATATCAATTTAAACTTACAACAATAATTGTATAAGTCTATTATAAGATGTATAATCTTTCATCTACTCAGATTGTCCATCAATCTGTGTACCGTACTGTATTTTATGTACAATAATAGGATAGTAAGATAAGTGATCATCTTTTTCTTCCTCCCTTCCTTTCTTTATCCATCCCTTCCTGCCTTCTTTCCTCCCTCTATTTCTTTCCTCCCTTCCTGCTTCCTATTGCTTGCCTAGCTCTTTCCCTTGAGTCCATGGTAGTAAAAACTAAATACACTATTTTCCCTTGTTCACATGATTTCCCCAGTCCTCACACATAGGTGGGGTGGACAGTCACCTACACACTATAGATCAAGGTGCAGACGCTAAATACTTTCCATAACAAGGTGTCACATGGCTGAAATGTCACCTGTGGGCACAGCGTGCCCCTGACTTTAGGAGTGAATAAATTTACTGGATCATCGACCTCCTTCATTGGTTCCTGGTAGATTCCACAGCAGCCTGAGCAAATGGGAGTATTGGGTTGAATCACCCACCCCACACCCACTAGGGGAGAACTAACTAACAACTAACAAGAAGGGAAGAAGCAATCAGGAAACAGAGTCCTCAGGATCCAAAGACAAATATCTCCCGCTTCTCTGTTCTAAGGCCCACAGTGTATTCTATTCTCTTACCTCCAAAATACTTTAAATATCACATATCATTTGTTCTTATCCCCACCATCTGGTAAATGTGAATAGGTATCCAGCCAGCATTTTTCAAAACCTGGTGAGTTTTATTTCACTAATCTTCATTTGAAATTTTTCTTCATGGCTTTCCCTTTAATGGTGGAAGGCAGCATGTATTAGATAATCCACAATAAGGGTTGTTTTTTCCCTTTGGAGATGAAATCAACAACAGTCACACAAATCCCTAGCCCAGTGTAAGCATCCCATGTCGCCATTAACCATCTCTGAGGAACACAGAAAGATGACATACTCATTTACTATAAGCCCCCTGAAATCATTTCAAGAATAATTCCAGTTACTTTCAAAGCATCTTTGTTTGGGTATGAATATACCATTAGATATCTCTAAATGACTAGAGATTGTACTGCTCTTTGTCATAGGAAGCCGAGGTTTCTGAAAGCATATTGTGCATATTCCTGATTACCTGGGGAAAACTAAGTCTATGTATGTAAGCACGATAGGAGTATGTTAAACTAGTCAGAGTTAAGTTTATTTATGGACTAGTGAATCCACATTGCCTGTAATATGCTTCTGTGCTTTGTGATTCTCCAAGAACAATTTAATAGTGATTGACACTTCTCAATCATGCTGTGGGACCTTGAGCCACTTACTTTATTTTTTTATGAACTGTTGTCTCAGTCTCATCACCTCCAAAATTTAGAGTTGAGACTAGATTGTTTCAGCAACACTTTCCATCTTCCATCCCTAATAGACTCTGACATCTTTCCAGTGAAGTAGGTTTCTCAGAGAGAGTCAGGTTAGCAACCTTAATCTGGAAATCCAAAATGCTCCAAAAACTGAAATTTTTGAGGGCCAACATAATCCTGCACTACAAAACTTTGTTTCATGCACAAAATTATTTTTAAATATTATATAAAACTACTTTCAGATTGTATGTATAAGAAACATAAGGGAATTTCATGTTTAGATTTGGGGGGTCCTATCCCCAATATATCTCATTATGCCTATGCAAATAGTCCATACTCAAAAAAAAAATATCCAAAACCTGAAACACTTCCAGTCCCAAGCATTTCAGATAAGGAATACTCAATCTGTAATACCTGTCACTTTTCTCCATTAGCTAGTAAAAATCCCTCCCCAGCCATGTTACTGTGGCGCACAAGGACAGGGTAAAGACTACTAGGGAAGCTCCAGAAACAAAGTTCATAGTCATTGCTAACCAGACAAGGAAAATGAGGGTGGGGGACAAGCCTGAGACTGTTATTAATTATGATAACAACAATAAAAACTGTAGCTCTTTTTTGTTCTTTTCCATCCTTACCACTTTTAGCATTGATCTTTATCTGAAATGACAAACATTTTCTATGACAATTTGCTTCCACCCAGAACATCTGGTATCTGGCCAGCAACTGTAAACTGATGCTCCCCGCTCTAGTGTCTGACTCAGGAGAGGGGTGAGGCGGGGGGATGGAGGGAGCAGAGGCACTGTGGCCACGGAGACAGACGCTGCCGCTGCCGAGACATTTAAAATGCATGCTCCCCTAATAGGAAACAGAGCAGACTGTGATAGAGAGAAGGGGAATGAGAGACGCTGTGTGAATGGGGGCGGGAGGAGGGAGGCCCAGCCACCAAAGGCTCAGACCCACAGGGGGGCCCAGAAGGATGGAACAGGAGTGGGGTTGCCTGATAAGATAGTGATAGGAAGCCATGCGATAAAGGAGTCTGGCCTGCAGCAGCAAGTTTAGAAGGCAGGTAAGGAATCACCTGACACGACGACGGCAAAGGGTGACAGAAGCTGGAGTGCTGGGGTGCTGGGTACAGGAGAAGGGCTGCTGTGGAGGGGGCAGAGAGGAGCATCCTTACCTCACCAGCCTCTGATGGAGATGCATGCCTTTTCCTTGTGGGGAAACCACTGAGGCCTATAGCACCCTCCACCCCAAGGCTGAAGGGTGATTGGTAAGAAATATTGCAACTTGCAGGTGGATAGTTTCTCCAGAAGGAATTTGGTGGGAAAAAATTCCTATTTATATCAAGGTGTCATTATAGGAAAAAGAAAAATTGGAAGGAATTCCAGGCCCCGCTCTCATCCCTACTGGACCTTAAGCAATTAACTGAAAGTTTTCTGTGTAATCATTGAGTCATTCACCAAGAACTCATGGAAAACCTATTATGTTCCAAAGCCAGCTACTGAGGGTATAATGAGAAACAAGACACAGGCCCTGGTCTAAAGAGACTTTGAGCAATTTATACATAGCTTGGACAAAACATCAGCCTTTTCTCCTTTACAGATTTATGGTAAGGAGCTCAGTGGCAAGACCAGGTGTGCAAGCAAAGCCCTAAGATACAGAAAATAATAGTAACAGGAAAAGATTAGTGTCATTATCCACATCACATCCTAACACTTTAGGTCCAAAGTAAACCAAAATTGATTCTGCACCTCAACACTATCTTCACAAAATTTTTTAGACTCCTAAGGAGTACCACTTACCAAAAGCCAGCTACTGAGGGTATAATGAGAAACAAGACACAGGCCCTGGTCTAAAGAGACTTTGAGCAATTTATACATAGCTTGGACAAAACTTCAGCCTTTTCTCCTTTACAGATTTATGGTACCAAGAAAGGACCAAGTCTACACTTCAAAAAAACCATTAGGCATCTGATTCGGATGGCCTTTCTTAGTGCCCTCATCATCACTAGGGAGAACTTGCCTGATAAGGATGTCCTTTAAGTCACCCGAGGACAGAAGCCATAGCTTTGTCCAGCACAGAAAATGCTAAAACCAAAAGCGATGAGGAAAGGAACCAGCTCTTTAGCCCAGAGATTTTATGCTTAGCATCCTCAGACTTACTCACATTCAAAAGGTGTTCAAAGCACAGACTGGGAACCCTGAGACCTGTGTGCCAGATGGTGGGCCCTACTGGCAGTCTCAGGAAACACCACGCCCTTGGGGCCCTGCAGCTGCCACGCACTTCCCGGTCCCTGGGAGGCTGCCAGCGGGCCATCAGCACCCTCACCCAACACGCTTCTACTACGAAGGTGGGCACTGGGCATCTGTTAAAGGATTGTGAGAGATTAGGCCTGTCCCAAGTTTATGATCATTTTCAGACTTCCAGCCTGACTTCCAGTGATCCGCCCACTGCCTTTGAGGTTCAGGGTTTTCTTTAATTGTGTAAAGATGTACATAACGTAAAATTACCATTTTAACCTTTGATGAGAGTGCAATTCAGTGGCATTAAGTACATTAACATTGTTGTGTAATCATCACCACCATCCATCTCTAAAACTTTTTCATCTAAAGCTTTGTATCCATTAAATGATAACTCCCCCTTGGCCCCTTCCACCAGTGCCAGGTAATCCCCATTCGACTTTCTGTCTCTAAGAATTTGACTATTCTAGCTAGGTAAGTGGGATCATGAAAATTTGTCTTTTCATGTCTGATATTTCATTTAACATAATGTTGTCAAGGTTCATCTACATTGCAACATATGTCAAAATTTTTCACTCTTATTGAGGATAAGTACTATCTCATAGTATTTATGTGCCAGGTTTTGTTAATCTATTCATTGATTGATAGATATTTGCATTTTTTCACCTTTTGAATATTGAGAATAATGTAACTGACCATGAGTATGTAAAGATGTGTTCAAGTCCCTGTTTTCAGTACTTTGGGGTATAAAACTAGAAGTAGAATTTCTGGATCATATAGCAATTCTGTTTTTAGTTTTTTCAGAACCCACATACTGTCTTCCACAGCAGCTACACCTTTTACCATCTCCACTAACAATGCACGAGGAAGCTAATTTCTCCACATCCTAGCCAACACTTCTTATTTTCCTGCATTTGTATTTGTGTTAGCCATCTTAGTGGGTATGAAGTGATATCTCATTGTGATTTTGATCTTCATTCCCCCAATGATTATTGACCAAGCATCTTTTCACACACATACTGAGGATACGTTTTGAATCAGGACTTTACCTCTTCTCCAGAGTTTCCCCCACATGCTGTCACTTCTTCTAAATGAGCAAGTCTCTCTTTAATTCCTCCTCTAGCTGCTGATAGCTACTTTTTCAGGTGTCCTTAATCAGTATGTCATCTGTCTTAGCAATGAGTTTGCATGCCATGAGCCTATATAGACTAAAGCCTGGCCTAATTTCTGGAAAAACTAGCCACCATTTAAAAAATTGTCACCAAAAATCCATTGATGGGTCTTTGTATTTTCAAAGAATTGAGAGTCATTTTGTTTATTTATTCATTAAATGTAACTTTTGTTTTGTACTGGGGGTTAAGCCCAGGGACATTCTACCTCTGAGCTATACCCTAAGCCTATTTATTTATTTATTTATTTATTTATTTATTTATTTATTTATTTAGATAAGTTAGCACACACTGGCCTCAAACCTGTGATCCTCCTGTCTCAGCCTCCCAAGTACTGGTTACAGGTGTGTGCCACCATGCCCGGCTTATTAAATGAACTTTTACTGAGTATGTGCTTGTGACAAGCCCTGGGTTAGCTGTCTAGGAGAAGGCAATGGTGATATCATCCCTGTGGGTACCAATTTTGAAGGGCTTGGTCAGCACATGTCAGATCAGATCAACCTAGAAATGTAAATATCTGATTTTGCATGTAACTCTTATTGGCTACCTCATTCTCTTCTTATTTTAATTAAGCCTTAAGAATCTGCATAAATAATATGGTCCTGGGGCAATCAGGCAGTGATTAAAGGCATGGACTCTGAAGAGAAATAGCCCTATAATGACTATGAAAAATTTACTTAAACTGTCTGCCTAGCTTCTCTCATCATTTTTAAAAGGTGTGACCTTACAAAGTGCTTAGCACAGTGCCTGGTACATAGTAAACACTCAAAAAGTCAGCTGTCATCGCCATCATTATTAGATACATCTTTTTTCCCTTTACTTGTTTGGAGTTTTATGGCTTTGGGTTTTTGACCCAGAAAGGGAGAATGGATTTTTCACCTGCCATATGACTCTGTATGGTCCTCCTTAAAACAAAAAATCAAGCACATCCCAACCCACCGAAGAATGTCTCTATTTCACACTGTATTGGGTCTCATCAGGAATATAAGAACAATCTTCTCATAGCCACAAATTTTTGTCAATGTGATTTCAGCAAAATAAATGCTTTTCCATTATACATAGAGCTGATAAGCAGGGTGACTTTTTTTTTCTTTTTCTTTTTATATATTTATTTTTTGTGTGTTGGGGATTGAACCCAGAGACATCCTACCTCTGAGTCGTACCCTATCTCATTTTTTGTTTGGAAACAGAATCTCCCTAAGTTGTTGAGGGCCTCACTAAATTGCTAAGGCTGGCTTCGTTGCCTCAATCCTCCTGTCTCAACCTCCCAAGTACTGGAATTACAGGTGTGTGCCACCACACCTGGCTGCAAGATGTTTTTATAATTCTTTTACATTTTTTTCCTAGAGAATCCATTGTATCAAGGTCAAAAAGGGTGTCACTCAAGACAAGTTGTAGCAAATTGAAGCCTAACTTTAGAGGATGTGAAATCAGAAGGAAGTTAATGATTCTTGAATGTCCCACAAAGACAGGAGCTTGCTGACTTCTTTTCCTTGGAAAGCTGGGGTGCCCACTGGGACCTTGGGTTCAGGCAGCACCACACCACAGTGGCACACACTTGTCCGTGTTGGCAGATCACTTCCCCAACCACAACCCAGGAAGATGCTGCTTTTCAGTTTCAATTCTAAGCTCTTGGTATTAAAAGCATGCGACTCAGGGACTTACTTCCCTGGGATGTGACTTTCCTCTGCTGTTCCGAGCTCTGTCCAAAAGAAAGAAAAAAGAAAGTTTGCAATGGTTGCTCTCTGTGTCGCCAATTGTATTTGTCAGTTTCTGGAGTGAAGGGAAGTTAAATGGAAAGGAAGCAAGTCCTTTTACAAGGTTAGCGTTGACTAAGGCCACCTAGAAGTACTTCATGTCATTTGCATTGTCGCTGGGATTCTACAAAGAGAGAGAACACTCCCCTGCCTCCCAAATAAAGAGTGAGGCATGCTAAGTGTCTCCACTTGTAAAATGGTAACAATGATCCTCACCACCTGCTTCCCTCCTGGGGCTGGTGTTCCTTTCTGAGAGGGGCTTGGGATCCTGGAGGCAAAGGTGTGAGGCTCCCCATTACCCTTACTACCACAGGGTAACATATGGAGGGGGAAAGAAAGTGGATAGATACGTATGTTTCTGTTTAAACCCTGTGTGCAAAGCTGACTTTTATCTTATTTTGCCTTTAAGCTAAACTGCATGGGTCACATTTAGAGCATATGTTGTTATCACTTGCCTTTTTTTTTTTTTTTTTTTTAGCTCAAGAAAATTGAGTGAATAACGGGTATTGTTTTTCTGTTTGCCGTGCTTCTGGCGAGGTTGTGCGTTTAGAAATCCATTACTCGACACACAAAATAGTAGACTTCCTAATGTTATGTGGTGGGTAAGAGACTTTCGTGTGTATCTCCCCGTGCTATCATCCCTGACATTAGGATCCAGCTTGGGATATTTTGAAGTTGGCAGAGTATTATTTTAAGAGTGAAAAATTTGTTTCGCTCTCCTTGATAAAAAGGAACAGACAATGAAAACATCACCCTCTTGGATACCCATATGCCTCTCACTAACAGCCTCCTAATTGGTCTATTGTGCTTTTCACTTTTTGCTTTTTTTCCTGTAATGAGCTTCCGCGTTAGTGGTCTTAACGTTGTAAACTCTGGCTGAGGACAGCCTCGTCAGCCTCGTCAGTGTGCTGGGGAAGAACCTGCACTTCAGCAGAAGGTCTCTTTCTTAATTTGATTTTAATTAGAAACCAGGTGGCACACACCAAAAGGTTGGTGGTGTTCCTTGGGTGTAAGATGTGAAATGGGTTTAAGTAACACTGTATTAGTCATAAGGCAGCAATGGAGTAATGTTGACATGACTTGAAAGTAGCATTGTTGAGTAAATGAATATGTGACAAGCACTTGCTAAACTAAATGAGTTTTGCAGTTGTATGCACATTTGTGTAATCCTGTTTATTGATGCCTGAAACAATTTGCAAAATAGAAACAAATCCACGGAGTAGAAATATGTTTGGAATTATTTGTTTATATGACAATTTAAAAAAAAAAAAACACAGGAATCCAACTGCCACATTTCATGCACTAAATATACCATATGTGGAAGCTTCCCCTCAGAAAATTCAACAGCAACCTTTACTGTCTGATGCAGAACAATAAGGAACAGCCCTATGTCTTGACTTGCTTGTGTGACTGCTTTTAACAGGACAGTTAGTTTTATAAACTTTTTTAGCCAAACAGAATTATCAAGATACCTGTACCATTGTTGTCTTTTGTGGTTAGAGATGATGAAGAGAGACCTAGCTTCTCTTAATGCAACATGAGTAAGAACAATGACTCTAATAGGAAAATGTGTATTTGTGCATTTACCTGAAAATCAGTCCATGTTTTTGCTGTTTTAGGGAAATTTTTTTGGTACTGGGGCATGAACTCAGGCATTCTACCTCTGAGCTATACCCTCAGTCTTTTTTATTTCTTATTTTGAATCAAGGTCTTGCTTAGCTGCTGAGGTTGGCCTCAAACCTACGACCCTCCTGTCTCCACCTCCCAAGTACTGCCACCATGCCTGGCTTCCATGTATTTTTTTAAGGAGATGTGTTTTAAGAAAACTCATGTAAGTTTAGGATGGGCCAAGCAATATTCTTAAGCATTTTATAAATATAGGTCTGTTTAACTATGATCACAATTCTTCAATTACTATGATTATTCCCAGTTGGTAGAGGAGGAGACTGAAGACGCACAGAGCAGTTCAATAACTTGCTCAGTCACACAGGAGAGCCATTTTGCACAGCCAGGCGGTCTAGCTCCATCCCACACTTTAACCACCTCTGCCTCTCCAGGGAACTGTGACTCCATGATGTTTTTGTTTCTTAGAAGCTCTGGTTCTTGACTTAAAGTGGCATCTAGACACTAGCATTTTATTTTTGGAGCTCAGATCCAAGACACAGTCTGCCTCTGCTCCGGCTGCCTGTCCCCAGACCCAAGGGATGCTCCCTCATACCCATTTCCCTGGGCCTGTGCTATGGGGGAGGAGCACTTGTTGCTGCCTGACTCAGTTAAGCAGGACAGGAGCCTTCACCCTGCCAGCTGCAGTCCCAGACTGGATCACTTCTCCAGACTTGAGGTTAATCAACTGCAAATTCCATTAACTTCATACAGAGTGAAAATAAAGAACAGGCGGCTTCACTTGGGAGCCTGAAGTCAGGTGCAGCTCCTCCGGGCTGGCCGGCAGGTAGCTGTTTTCCCCTGCCTCCAAGGAACAGTGCCTTTGATAGAGGAGCAGATCAAAGAAGGACCCTTCCAGAAATGCCTCTCCCACTGGAAACACTCTCAGAGTGCTCTCCCATGTACAACACAGTCTTTTTTTTTTTTTTTCCCGGAAAGATGTAGAATTTGAAACCCCTGTGAGAACGTTGCCTAGGTGCAGGGCGGTATGCAGCTGTGGTAGGTAGGAAATACCGACAACCCACTGGACAAGACAGTGAAGAGTGAGGTTCAAAAAGGCCTTTGGGGCTTTGCGGTGGTCCTTCCTTGAGCCTGGAGGCTTCTTTTCATAGATCCTGATGGAGACTGGCTTTAAAACACAAAATAAAAGACATTTTCCAAAGATCGCTGATGTTTTTCAAAGAAGAACAAAAGTGAACTTGCTAGGACATATTCAAATACAAGCTGTTAGTTTCTCATTAATCTAAGTTGCCCAAACAAAAGCTTTGCTGGAGGAATGAAAGACGTATTATATAGCAGTGTCGAGTACGCTGGCAATTTTCTTAAAAATGCACAGTCCGGTTGGTCTCCTTATGGGAAGCTTCCCGGATCAGGTGAGAGTTCAGTTTCCGTTTGACTTTTAAATGCCATATGGTCATTATCTAAACCCTTTTCACTTTCCTTGAACCCCCCCCCCAACCCCTGCCATTGGCTGGGTTACTGTTTTGCTATTCTAATTTTCTCTTGTTTAATTGCTTATCTCTTTGTACTCCAGATTCAGGGAAATATTGTCACAGTTTTAAGAAATGGAAGGAAAAAAATGCAATAACTCCATTGCTGGGAACTTATAAGCTAACCCACCCTCAGATCACAAATGGTTCCTTTCTAATCATAGTTTGTGGTGGAATGAAAGATGCAATTGTCTGGAAGGGATGAATATGGGATCCATGCTGGCTCGGGGGTCAAAGGTCATCGCCTGCAAAGGTCCCTTTCTCTCTGGCACCGCTCCCTTTGTATAGCATAGTTTGGCAGCTATCTCCTTGCACTTCGGCTACCTGCCAGTGCAGCTGGTACTGTGTCTGGTGCAGAAAACAACTCGTCACTCAGCAACCAGCAGCTCGGCATGGGGCCGCTTTTCTCAGATGACAAAGAAAGATGGGCTATACATCCTACCATCGCTGCCCATTAAAAGGACTCTTAAATTGCATTACTACAAGTTATTGTTAATTATGTAGTAGTCACTGGAGCTGTAGGAGCTTTCCGGGGAGGACGACAGGGGCGGCTCTATGCTTAGGAGAAGGAAGTGGGGGAGGGGCAGCTGTGGAGGGAAGGGGGTGCAGGCAACTAGGACTGGGGATGGGAGGGAAAAAAACCTCATCTGCCACCTGAAGTCACCTGAGTGGCCTGAATAGGGTGAGCCCTTGGTTGTGAGGATTGGCTCTGAAGGCTGGTGTGGGGCTGGTGAAGGAAGGCATCCATCAGCTGAAAGAATCTGATGTAGGCAGTTTGGAAATTGGCCGGCTCCCCCCCTGTACAAAAAGCAGCGTCAGAGGTTTCCAGCATTTTCATTTCTCTAAGAATATTTTTAAGCAATTTATCACTTGGCTGTAATGTATTGGCTCAGGGCTGAAATCAATAAGTGCTGCAATGTGGAGATAAGGCCCCTTTGAAGGTGGAGGAAAGAGGACCAGAGGTTGCCTATTGTCAAATAGCCAGAAAATTAAAATCAAGGAGATGCGTTTCTCCCCTCTTTTGGCCAGCTGGGATAGAAATATGGTTCCACGGGTGTTACTCACATGATTCTTTGAGATGTTTTTATTGCAAGGGTCCAGTTCCATCCACTGACATTAGAAATGAATTCCCTAGATCCATGCACCCCCAAACAAGGCAAAGCTTCTGGACCACTTCTGCTAAATTCCTTTGTACGTTGTGAGTGAGTCTGTGTTTGTTTTCTCTCACGCTGTCCTTCTAATGGCTCCTAAGGCAGTGACTGAGGATTTCAGGTCTGGTAATTCATTTGCTTGTCCCTCAACAAAGAATAAAAACACACTCAGTTTCCAAAAGGGGGTTGGTCATGGGGCTTCATCAGTCTTCTTTGGCTTATTTTGAGGGATTTTTTTTTTTTTTTTTTTTTTTTTTTTTTGGCCATTGAAAGGAGATGACGCTGCTCGCGAAATGTCTGGCAAGTTTTTCATGACATGTACCAAACTCTCGAAGGGAGAGGATCCCAAGTCAGTGTAATTTCCTTGCAACAACACAGCAGCGCTACTTCTCGCTCCTCCCCATCCCCCCACGCTCCTCCACCCTCCACCCCCTCCACCCCACACCCCAACCCCTCCTGCCAGTCCTCTCCAGATTAAAAGAAAATCCGAGGGGACAGGGCACAATGGGCGCAGATGAAAGTCCGCAGTCTTTAGTTTCTATCTTTCCTTCCCGTGTCTAATTTTCCGCTTCTTGGTTGCTCTGATCTCAACTATTTGCAATAGTTATATATAATTTAACATTATACAAAAGTATTGTCATATCAAACATAGGGAAATGCATTCCAAAAACACCATCTGGTATTTGGGAATGCACTGCGAGTTGGGAACGTGAGAAGAGATATTCTTTGCCACTTTGCTTGGGACCCAGCCATTAGCAGTGTAATTGCCAAGAAAAGGTGACAGGCTCCAGGCTTAAAACAAGTGGGTTCCTCCCCCCTTTGCCTATTAACTCTTGTGAGTCCTAAACCATATTAAAAAAAAAAAAAAAAAAAAGACTCTGAAGACAGAGCAATCTAGAAAAAAAAAAAGAAGAAGAAAAAGGGCTGCAGACTCTAATAAAAAAAAAAAACAGAGAAAAAATATCTACTGTGTTGTCATTATTTTATTAAGAATATAAAATAAGAGGAAATAAAGTGAGTCAGATAGGGGAGGGTGAGGACTGGGGACCAGGTTAATTGTGCCTTAAAGTTATGGGGGTTTTCAGTGGATTTGCATGATGAGAGTTTTAGTCCAAAGCCTGTTTCAAAATCCTCATTAGTTTCCTCTAATCCAACTAAAATTATGAAGGCCTAGATTGTGAAGGTCATTTGGGATACGCAAACCTGTTTAATTCATGGAGGTTGCATCTTCTTCTCTGGAGAGAGAGAGAATTTAAAACTTCAAATTATGTACTGGTCACAGTTGAGAGCAACAAAGAAGTATATACTATATACTTTTATAAATCTGTTCTTTGCTTACCTATTTTGAGATGAGAACAGTTAAAAATGATAATAATAATAATTATTATTGTTGTTGTTGTTGTTATTGTTATTACTATTATTATTTGGGGGATGCTGGTGATTGAATCCAGGGGTATTCTACCTCCAAGCTACACCCCTACACCCCAGCTCCCCCACACACACCTTTTTTTTTGAAACAGAGTCTAGCTAAGTTGCTGAGGGTCTTGGTAAATTGCTGATACTGACCTGGAACCTGCCTGCAACCCTCTTGTTTCAGCCTCCCAAGTACTGGGATTTATGAGCATGTGCTAGAATACCCAGCTAATTTTTTTTTTTTAAATAAAATTACTAAATAAGAAACCCTGTGTAACAAGGAAAAGGAGTCATCTTGCTGGACAGAAATCAGAGAGAGGACTTCTTAGCAGGAGATAAAAATAAGAAAACAGCCGGGAGGAAAAAAAAACAGCAAAAACCCTCATCGCAATGTTCAATCTGGCATTCACAACCAGGGTCCGTGTCTGTTTCGAACTACAAAAATAGTTTACGAGGGTCACAGTCACTTTTTTCCACTCGGCGTGTCAGAAGTTGGGATGTGCGACCCAGAACTGCCATTCCATTACAGGGAATAAAATGATATCTGGTGGGTGGATCGAACGCTTGCCAAAGACGACACAGTGAAAGCTAACCCTCTCCGTCTAGCTCCTGTTTTTAAATATTTATATCTCTGGCAGACTTTTTTGGGGTAGAGGAAACTGAAAGCTCTTTTGCTATCTGTCATTTCACCCAGGCAGGGGAGAATCGCAACTTGATTTTCCTCGAGTTTGGCACCAGGAGCACGCGATGGCGTTTCTTTGGGGTGGTGAATTTCTCTTTGTGGAAAAATGGCCTGGACTAAGGATTTTTACAAGAGCCAGCAGCCACTCTCTATACCGGCTTGGGGTAGGGCCAAGTTCCCATTAGCACTGCTGTTACACCTCGGGCCTGCCTTGCAGTCCCGCTGCCTGCTGTGGTCATGGGCTGTTAGGAACTTTACCAGGGAAGCACCGTGGGCCTGGAGTGCCGGGAAGTGGATGGTGCTAGAAACTGGGCATCGGGCTCACTCTCTTGTCTCCAGCACCAATTCTCTTCCCAATCATACATTCCTTACTTTCCTCTTCCTGTCCCCAACTCTGATTTCTCTTACCAAAGTCAACTGACTGCTGCTTCCTTCTCTGCCTGACCCTCACCCCTACCCCCTCCTCAGCTAAGGGCCTAGGATATTGCTTTACCCTCCTTATACTGGGGAGCAATGTCCCAGTATACCTAGTAGTGGTTAAGAATTGAATGGACCAACATCTTTGATCATGGCTCTGCCACCTGCTAGTTGTGTGACCAGGGTTGTGTTATGTGACTTGTGCTTCAAATAGCAGAGTAGCTCGTTTCTTTTTATTTTGTACTGGGGATTGAACCCAGGGGCACTCTACCCGAGCTATACCCCCAACCCTATTCCATTTTTTATTTTGAAACAGGGTCTCACTAAGTTACTGAGAGTCTCACTAAGTTACTGAGGCTGACTTCGAACCTGTGATCCTCCTGTCTCCACCTCTCATGTACTCCCATGTACAGGAGTGTGCAACCACACCCAACTCAAGAGAGGAGCTCATTTCTAACCAGAATGTTGTATGGTCTATATGAAACGGTTTGTGAAGGATGTAAGAAACTACTAGTCACCTAGTAATTGCTCAATATACTAAGGTTATTGTTATCATAATCAACAAATGCATATGGTTACATCCAAAGGCCTTTTAATACAACCTTTTCTGTGCAAAGTATTATACTAAGTACCAAGATGCAGAGACCTGACACAGAACTTGGCCTCATGGAACTCTCTATTGGGAGAGACTGATTCAAACACTTCAAAATAGCACCAACTTTCTTTTTCTACTCATGTGTCTTTTAATTTCTATCTTTGAAAAGATCTTTCTACAACATCATATGGCAATAACTAAGTTTTATGGCAATAACTGAATTTTAATAGTAGTGACAATTCACTCAACCTTTCCATGCACCAGGTCCTGTAATAGTACTTTTACATATAATACCTCATTTTATTCTTCAAGTATGCTATTAACCATGATTACAAAAGAAATCTGGGGTGATGGAGATACTAGGTAACCTGCACAGGAATGCACAGCTGGTAATATGTCTAAATCAATGGACAACAGGAATTGTTTCCTTTTGTTTTTTTGGTTGGAGGCATGAACCTGATTCAAGACTCTGGGATTCTATTCCAGTTCTGAGAGTGACTTCAAGCGGCTACTAGTCATTTCAGACATAGGCACAATGAGCCATAGGGGCCATAAAAATTATTCTTTGATCTAAATTTTTAACAAATGACTACATTCACTGGGTACACTGAAAGACACAAAAATAATTCAACATAAATTCTTCCTTCAAGGAGAATACCATCTAAAAGAGTAAAGAAAGTCTGTTTGTAAGTAACCATGCTATATGAAAATAATAATAATAATAATACAGTGCATTAGCAAATTTCAGGAGGTGGTGTCTCTGAGCCCTGTTCCCTTCCGGCTCAAGCTGTGCCAAGAAATAGTCAGGAAGCGCTCAAAGTATAGATAATCGTGAGTGTGTAGAAATGATGAGGAAAAGTGTTCCAGGTGGAGAGAAACATATGAGTAGAGGCTCATGGGTAGGAATGGGTCAGGTATGTGCTGATGAGAGTTCAGAGCTCTTGCCACAGACCCAAGAAAAGTTAATGAGGGTGTGAATTCAGAAAGGGGCACGACTGCGAGAGAGGACAGACATTAGTGGCAGTGGTACCTTGCCAAATTTTATGCACAAATTTGTTGCTTAATAAATATTCCTTGATGAGGACAACATATGCTGTTACTTAATAAATATTACTGATGAGAAAGGCATGTGCTGAGCTGATAAAAAAAAAAAAATAACCAAGGCTCAGTTTTTCTATTGGCTCCCAAGAAATCAAACACTTATTAAGCAAATATTCTGCACTATGCTAGGCACTGGAAATACAAAAATGAGCAAAATAGAGTCTGTTCTGCCAATCTAAAAAAAAAAAAGCAATTAGAGAGAGAGATGCTACAAAGAATAATAATATTTATTTGGGTGTAGCAGAGCATCACAAAGGGAATATGTACATCATAGTAAACTATGGGTGTATTTAGAGGTTTTAAAGTTTTTAAAAGCAAAAATGAGGATGATTTTCTTGGGTATTTTGAAATAATAATCCCCTGTTACAATAATTTATAACAACAGTGGCATCAATCTGAGGTTGGACAGCCAGTTGCTGAGCAGATGTCCTTATAGGAGTACTGGTGTAAGGTCATGGTGGCCTCTGTGTAAACTTGTGGCTTGGCAGTCTTTTATGATGGTTACTATCAGAGCATCATGTGTGGGAACCCTCCCTGTATAACCTCCTGGCTTTATTTACTCTTTTCATGAGGGTTGACATAGCGATTCCATTTTGCTTCTGTCTACTTCCACATTTCTTTCACAGCTCCTTCGAGAAGTTCACGATCCAGGGACAGAGACAATTGTGTGAAGCAATAATTCTAAAACAGTTTAATAGGGAAATACAAAATTATGAGGCAAAAGGCCTGGTGTCCTAGACAGTGAAGAGCAGAAGGTTGCCTGGGTCACCAAGCGAAAGCACAGAAAACTTAAATTGAGCTGAGGTTTGAAATTCATAAGTGTACTTTAAGTGAAAGCATTTTGTGACTCCACAAAGCTCCGTAAAAATGTTATGTAACTTTCCTATTATTTTTCACATACATAACTCTGAGGTTAAGTCAGCCCAAGAGGAAACAAGGACTTTATGTGTTTTGTTTTGTTTTGTTTTGTTTTGTTTTTAACTGGATGAACATCTTAAATATCATCTGGTCCACTGGTTTTCAAATATTGTGGAATGCATGTGCTATTTTATTGATAAAACATTCCTTTATAACTTTAAATTGATGATTTTTACTTTCTTTAAGCTTACCATAAAAAGAAATTAGTTTATTCTGATTAACCCCAACATTTGATGTTGAAGTTATGGGTGATATTTACAAACAGATCAGCCCCTATATTATCTTTGTTTCAGTATTTTGTTTTGAATATCTTGCCTTACGAAAATTCTGATTGCACTGATAAATAGTGAAAGTGGTAACATCTGTGGGCTTTGTGTTTGTTTTTTTGTTCACAGCTTGACTCACAATCCAAAGACACTCTTCATTTATTAGGGCCAGGAGCATGGAAGCAATGGAGTGAGACATTTCCACTTCAAAGTTTAGCCAGAATTAATACTTATGATGGCTCTCTATATTCTTTGGCATTATACATCACAGTTAGACATGAGAAGCCCAAAACTTGTACTAAGTGGTCTATAGTCATGACTCATGGGGATCAGAATGTCACTAGTTCATGGGTAACTGAATTAAATTGTTATAGCTGACAAAAGGACTGGCCAAGCAACCAGTGGGCTGTATGCCTGACATTTACTTGGGATACCTGTGTCTGAATCATATGATTTTAGGTTTAAAGTCTGAATTCAAGAAAGATCACATTGTAGAGCCACAATCTTCCTGACCAATGACATATGTACATGAAATTAGAAAATATATACAAATATGTATTGTTATTTTTGAACATCAAAAGGATTTATGGACCATGGGATTATTGGCTCTTGGTGATTTGTTTTTTTCTGAGTTTAAAAGATGATGAAAAAAAACTTTTTGGAATGTGGTATTGAGGATTGAACTAAAGGACATCCTACCTCTCAGCCCTATTTAATTTTTATTTTGAAATAGGGTCTTGTCAAGTCACCACAAAGTCCTCAAATCTGTGATCCTTCTGTTTCAAGCCTATTGAGTACTAGGATAACAGGTGTATACCACTGTACCCAGCTAAAAATTATTTTTAAATGAGGTTTTCTTCTGATATCATGTAAAAAATAACCTAACAGCTTAAGTAATTATGTTGGTGGTCTCTAATATAAACATTATATATTTATATACACAGATTTACATATATTTAACATAAGTGTTAAAATCAGACACAAGGAGCAAAAACCAAATATGGACTTATGTTTCAATTTTTAAAATACTTAAGATAGTTTACAAAATGAAATTCATATCTAACACTTCCAGAACAAAACAATTTAGTTCCTTTAAAGCAGTTTGAAGAGCACTGATCAACTCCTAGTCCTTCCCAATTGATCATATGGAAGGTTATTTTTAGATTATACACATTTTTATGTTAATGACATATTTCTTTAAATGTGTATTAAATATCGTTTTTCTTGTTTTCTATCATCTACATTTTACTTTACTACTAAATGATTTATAAGATTAAGGAAGATGAGTAAATTTAAAGCAAAATATTAAGTGATATTCACAAGTAAATATAGAAGAAACTGTGAGGATAATAGATAAATGATATAAGTTTGGCAAATTCTCATTTAATACAATGCACTTGTCAATCCAAATGGGAAATTGGAAAGTCAAAACATATTCTTGATGGTCAGTGAGAGCTTGTTGCCCGCATCCTCAGTCCCAATCCAGGGGCACTGTCTTTTTCATACTGCACAAGCAAGATCAGCATGCTCAGTTCCAAGCTCTAATGGCCTTGTTAAGTACCATATGTGGCCAACCAAAAAAGACTTTAAGTCTTAATGACAATCTAAAGATAAACCAAGGCCAAATGCCTGAAATACAACTTCTTAGGGCTTCCCTGAGCATACCTGGATATTTTCAGTTGCTAACATGGTACAAAGAGGCTTAGAAGAGACTATTGGCGCTCCTCCTCAGAGATGTCTACAAAAGGGGCCACCATCTCCTACTCAGCCTCAGGGCCACCCACAGATCTCCTGTGAAACCCAAGATTGTTGAAAAGAGGACCAAAATGTTCATCCAGCACTGATCTGATACATCAAAATTAAGCATAACTGTAGGAAACCCAGAAGTATGGACCAAAAGAGAAGATCCAAGGGCCAGATCTTGATGCCAATCTTGGTTATAGGAGCAACAAGGAAAGGAAGCTCATGCTGCCTGGTGGCTTCTGGAAGGTTCTAGTCCACAACATTAAGGAGCTGGAACTCCTACTGGTGTGCAACAAATCTTACTATCCTGAGATTGCTTATCATTTTTCCTACAACATCAGCAAAGCCATCAGTCACCAATCCTGATGCTGGGCTGCTCAGCAAAGGACACAACTAGATGGCTCATGGGCACATTTTATTTGTGTTTAAATAAAACCATAACAGCTGTGGAAAGTGGGGAGGAGGGGGAGGGAATGTTGTCTTTGATTGAAAAGGCCAACTATTTAGCATTACGTTCAGTCATGACTTGATCCAGCAACTCATAGTCAACCAGTTTCTCCATTCTTCCTTCCCTGGAATCTTAACTCAGGAATTTTCCTGATTTACTGCCCTATTCATATCTAATATGAAAGAATCCTAGTATTCCCCACACAAAAAGCACCTGAGAGTCATTCTATTTGGATGCAGGTGGCTGGAGGATGGAAGACACTGCTTGAAGCAACTCAATCATGGGTTCCATACCTAGATAGCAACTTGGAACCACCGGGGCTCTTGAATCAAGGCAATCAAGGCTGTTGGGATTGGAGACTAGTTGAGAACAGAGGTTGAAAATACAGCCACAGATATCTACTGACATGAAGGAAGAATGGTAATGCCCCTGTAATGGAAAGTCTTTAGATTCAACTGGGGGGAAGATTTTAAATGCTTCCAAGGATAGGTCATAGTCTTCAGAGAGGCTTATGGAATACCATATGTATAGAGGGGGCCTCCAGCTATCCCAGGGGTACAGATCCAATGTCTGCAAAAATACCCATGTGAATTTCCCCTTATTTGATATCACTTTAGGAGTATGTTTCTCTATTACCTCCCAAGCTGGGTTATTGGATTTACTAACTGGTGGCTTTTTTTTAAATAAGAGGGTAGTGATACAAAGATAATCCAATAGAGTATTAGTTGGAAGCCTAAGAAAGAAAGAAAAGCATGATTTTGCTCTCTGAAGATGAGATTTGAGGTACAGGAAAGTTAGATGGCTCTGAGAGGCAAATGGGCTGCTTTCTAAGGAAGGTGCCAGCTCCCATTTTAATTTCCCCCTTTCTTAGGCCAACTGCACCCTGTAATTCCCTGTCATCTCTAAAAATAAATCTTCCATAAGGACAACTCTCCACCATTCAAAGTTTTGCCCTAGCAAGGGAGGCTGCATTCTGACATAGTCAGGAAGGGGTGTGGTGGCTGTGTGGTTGAATTTAATCTAGTCTTGAGCAGGTAGGAGAGTTAGGGAAAGCACTGGCTCATATCCAGAGCCTCCTGGAAATGGAACATGTCAGTGGCTGCTATGAATTTTCCTAATTGGAAGACTGAGGATCACATTCAAAGACAATGTATGGATCAAGGGAGCAGTCCCTTGAATTATTTTACCTACACTCAAAGCAAACCCATAAGGTATATATTTTGCCCCGTTTCACAGCTAAGTAAACAGAGGCTCAAAGACACTAGATGAATCATTTCCAGCGAGCTATCACATGACCCCCGGGCAGCCTCTTCTTTAGCAGAGTTCTGTCTCCTCTGTCAAAGGAAGCCCCTGGTCCAGGAAATGCCTCCCCGGGCCTCAGCATGCTTGTGCTGAGCCCTCCTCTTCTGTCTGTGAGGTCCAAATCCTGGGCAGCTGTCTCTCACCATATGCTGGGGGTGATTTAACAAGGCCAAATGGGCAGCCCCGTGGTTAGCAGCGCTCTCCGCTCCATCTACAACACGGTTGCTACCGCCTGCCCGGCTCATCCCAGAGCTGGCCGCTCCTTCCTGGAGACAGCAGCCTGCCATTGCAGATGCCAAGCAGCGGAAGATATTTTTAAAGCTATAGCATCTGGCTCCTTGGCAGCCTCCACCCGCTGGTGGGCCGGGTGTTTTGGAGTTGCCTCTGGGCACTTCACATGGTTTGGCATCTGATCCATTGTCAAGGCTGCCTTTAAGAGCTAAGACTGGGGCGGGGGGGGGGGGTCCTTGAAACCCACTTTTGATTATGACCTGGGTCTCCTCTCTTAGTGACATCAGTATGTCTCTGGATCTTTTGTGGCTTTTTTTTTTTTTTTTACTTCCCTTTTAAAAAAGAAGTGTTGAAAGAATGAAAGAAAGCGCATTTCCCCTCTGCCAGAGTGGGTTTGAATAAAAAGCGGTTCAGTAGCTGTGCAGCTGCCCAAATCTTGCCCACCCTGTCCACATTCTGAGTAGCTAGGAGCATGGCTTTCTTGGCATCCAAACTTCCCTCTGGCTTGACTATCCCTCAAATGTCTCCCTGGGGAAGTGAAGGATTGCTTTTTCTTTTTCTTTTTTCTTTTTTTCTCCCCATTTTTGCAAAAGACTCTGAGGCTTCCTGTCTATATCCAAACAGCCATTAAGAAAAAAAAAAAGACAATGTTAATTCCCCCAGGCAAACTGAATTAAGTTTTTTCTTTTTCTTAGAAAGGTACATTTTAGGGAACACCCACTCCCCAGCCTTGAAACCAGGCTTGGGGACTTGGCCCTGTTTCAGAATACCAGTTTGAAGATAACTTCCAGTGAGGATTTCAGGCCTGGTAACAAGAAAATTATCTCAGTTGGGGCAACAGGCTCCTGTGTCCCAGGGCTGGGCAAGACACCAGCCTGACTCTTACCCATGAATTAGCATGAACACCAAGTGTGGTTTCTTCTCCAGTGATCTAGGCAGTGGCTACCAGAGGATGCCAGTGGACAGGTGCGACCTCCCTGCCCAGCCAAGCTGGCTGGAAGAATGTGTTTTTTAAGTAACCAGCATCACTGGGCATGGTCGTCTCCTTGACTCGTTGAACAAAACTGATACAAAACCAATGTCCAATATGTTACCCACCCTGTCCAGAAGGAGTCTGGAGCAGATGTGGACAGCTTGGGGTCAGGGACAATATTGCATTATGGCCAATGGGGAGAGAGCAGTATTTTCACCAGATGGGTAAGAAGGGAAATTGCTAACACTGATCATTTACTCTGTGTACCCCATATTAACCTAGATAATTCTCACTACAGCCCTGAAAAGTTCATATTACTATCCTCTCTTTACTAATGAGGACATTGAGCAGTGAAGTAACTTTCCCAAGGTCACCCAGCTAACATGTGATGGAACAAGAATTCAAACCCAAAGTCTCTTGCTCCAGAAGCCACCTTCGTGACCATAAAATAAGGACTGATAAAAAGGAAGGTTGATAAGTTTGAACTCAATAATGAAGACCAAACATAACTGTGAACTGTTGGCTCTTTTTGGTCAGCCTCATTTGGAATGAAAAGAGATTTATGAAGGGAGTTAAAGTAGGAAGTGAGAGTGATTCAAAATACATAGCACTCCCTAACATTTTTTGCTATGCTTGGAGAGGTCAGTCTTCTTTCTAACCTCCAATTGACTAGCAGGAAGGAGCTTAATCAAAGTGGAAGGTATTTGAGCAAGGAGCCATACCTAGCTACAGGCATTTCAGGATTTTGAGCAGCTGTAGAAATCCTAGTAAAGCAAAGGCCACTTAAATGTATGAACTCATTCAAAATATCTGTTGAGCACCTACTCCATATCAGGCATTTTTCTAGGAGCTAAGATTTTAGCAATAGGGTCGGAGGATAAGGGTATGCCAGATAAGGGAAGGTTTTCAATTTTAAATGGGGTGGTCAGCTGGGTTAAGTCTGAAAAGTTGCCATTTGGATAAGATGCCAAGGGAGGTAAGTGATGAGCTACTTGAGTCTCTGTGGCAAGATAGAGAACACCAAGTGTGAAGACCTAAGGTGAATTATACCTGGATACTCAAGGAACATGTCAAGACCCTGTGTCTAAACCAGACTGAGTAGGGGAAGAATAATAAAAGATGGGGTCAAGATGTTGATGGAGGGAGGAGAGATTGTAATCATGATCTGTTTATATAAGTGGCATTTAATGAGATATGCCCAATGTGTTTGGGTAAAGGAATAAAATATGAGTGGTGACATTGTCCAAGTGTTAAGGAACTTGTGAGCCTGGAGGTCAAAGGAGAATGTAGTTGACCCAATTTTTACTCTGCTTGGCTCTCCAAGCCTTAGGATTTGCTTCTGTAAAATAACATTAGACCATAGGACTTGAGGCTTTCCCTAAGTGGGAAGACAAACGTGAGGAGCCCACAGGAGTAGCAAAGGCTGTGCTCATAAGATGAAAGCAGGAGGCGCCCATATGATTTAAGAGCCAAAGCAATGGCCCCATTGCCTGGAATTCCACCATGAAATGACTGCCAGCCCTTTATGTTCTGGAGGCAATCCATGAAGGTGAGAGGGCTCCAAAGACCAACTGTGCCTATTTCAAAATGTCATCAAGTATCAGAATAGGTGTCATCCTCAAATCATTCTGCTCTCTCAATTCTAAGGCCTCCTTTTCAGCACTTCATAAAACCTCACGCCCTTGGAAATGCCCATTGAGAAATATACTTGTATGGGTTCATACAGTGGTCAGAGCTACCATGCCCAGAACTCTCACATTTTTTAGGATGGTGCTGAGGGTCTCCTCTTTGCTTTATGGTTATTGACAATGGCTAAAGATGGAACAGTCCAACAAATCCAAGCACAGACACATTATACTGACTTTTTGCTTTTATATTGGGGTGACAAGTTTTTATCTATGACTCAGCAGCCATGTGACCTCGTCTTCTTGTTCATAAAATAAGAATCATACCCCTGGCCTGTAGAGATCCTGGAATATTAGATTTGCTGTCTGTTAAGTCTCTGGGATAAAGCAAAGCAAAATAGGTGGAAGTTGCTGGTCCAGCAGGGCCTGTGTCTTTCTCTTCTACAAAACCAAGGTGTTGGCTGAATCACTCATTCCGCAAATATTTTGTGATCACTTTCTCCATGTTGTGGCTACACTGACACCCACAAACCTCAACATTTGATGCTTTGTTTAAAAAACAAATGTTAGGAATGGAAGTCTGAAGGACTCCATGAAGAATTAAGAGTGCAGTCGGGCGTGGCGGCGCATGCTTGTAATCCCAGCATTTGGGAGGCTGAGACCGGAGGATCTGGGTTCGTGGCCAGCCTCAGCTACTTAGTGAGGCCCTCCACAACTTAGTGAGACCCTGTTTCAAAATAAAGAATAAAAAAATAGAGCTGGAGGTATAACTCGGAGGTAGAATGCCCCTGAGTTCAATCCCCAGTACCACAAAAAAAAAAAAAGAATTAAGAGTGCTGAGACAGGAGGATCACAGGTTCAAGGTTAGCGTCAGCAACTTAGCAAGGCCTTCTGCAACTTAGTGAGACCCTGTTTCAAAATAAAGTATAAAAAATGGGGCTGGGAGGTGTAGCTCAAAGGTAGTATGTCCCTAGGTTCAATCCCCAGTACCACAAAAAACAAATTATAATAAATAAAATAGAGCTAGGGGTATAACTTATGGTAGAGTACTCCTGCATTCAATCCCCAGTACCAAATAAAAAAGAAAAAGAAAAAAAAAAAGGTCTGCTCTCCAGCATTGAAACAAAGGTGAATTCATTCCAAAACTTCTCTAGGGCCAGCTTCAGTCTGGTGTTCTTTTGTTTTTGTTTTGTTTTGTTTTTTCTTCCTTCTTCCTAGTTTTCATATATTGTTTCATCCCTGTTACTCTAATAAGTATTTCAAATCAGCTGTAAAATTATAGCATCACTTTATAAGTGAAAAGTCCACCCTATCTTATTGTGATGATCGCTGGATGACAGGCAAACTTTCATGATTCTATTAAACTCTCCCTGTAATGCTCAATAAGCCCCTCTCTCAGTCTCTGCATGAGCTAGGGAGTCCCAGAGCTCATCACAGGAATGCAAAGTAGCCACATTATTAGTGTGATTTATCATTTATATAACATGTCAGTTAAAAATATTCCTAATAACTTTTTTATAAATAACTGGTCTTGAGCATGGACACTTTATTTACAACTACACTGGTAGAATAAAACTGTTCAAACCAGCTCTAACCAGACATCTAATCCCACTCTAGGAAAAAAATACTTATTTGTTTTTATTTACTTGTGTATGTGGTATTGAAAGCAACATTTCCCAAAGTACCTTATAAGGAGCAAAAGCTAGTCCAAAAAAAGTATTTCATGGTCCTCTAAGTTCAATGGTGAAATAGGTAACTTTTAAACACAATAGAATTTAGGTTTGCAGCATTTGCTGATATTATAAAATGGGTCATTTGAACAAGGGAGAGAGACTCATAGAGAGTAATCCAGAAAGTAGTTATTGGTGTTTTGTTTCCCACGGTTTTATAAATCTGTTTGGTGGGGGCAGCAGTCATTTACTTGTACCTGAATGAAAATTCGGGCAATCCTTGATTTTTCTGACACATCTTCAGCAATGACTCAACTTAGAGATTGGAATATATCAATTGGATTTCAGCCCTCTGGCCAGCTGCTGCAGGCATTGTACATCAGGGGTACCTGGCTTCATGAGTCTGGCTTTCCATGAGCTTGCTTGTTCTGATCTCTAGCCCCTTCGTGGCTGGGGAGCAAGATGGGAAAGAGGGGACTGAAAAGAGGGAAGTTCTTACTTGATAGGAACTTACTCGACAGCCTTGAGATCTCTGAGTCTGGTAGGAGTTGAGAGCTGTCTTTTATAGGGCCTCTGAGGATCCCCTGCTAGGCCCTCCACCTGCCTCTCTTGGTTTCATGCCTCACCTTCAGTTGATGGCTTCTGATTCCCTTTTGCTACAGCCACCAGTGCACACCACTGGTGACCCTAGCCTGGGGCCTCGTCCGTGTGGCACGCCCTTTGGAGCAGCAGCTCTTTTGCAAAGGACCCTGCAGGAGACAATGGAAAACTCAGATAGAACAACCCAAGGGAGTTAAGTGAGAAACTGTCTACAGAGGAGCAGGCAGGGTATGGTGAGGCCAACAAGAGAGGTGACATGATCTGAAACTGGCCAAAGCAGGGTGATGCCACCACCCCAATCTTGAGGAGACAAGCAGAGGAAATCCACGGGAGGTGTTGACAAAACAGGAACGTGGCACTCAGCCACCCCCAAGCCTGCAGGGAGGTAGCCAGGGACCCTCTCTCCTCACCCTCTCCAGTCTCCCCAGGGACCTTCTCCCAGCCACATCCAAGCAGAGACCAGAGAACAAGGAGAGCCCTGTCCAGGAGGCTCCTAGAGGCCAGCCTCCATGGTTACACAGTAGAATATAGAAGAGTAAAGCAAGGCAGAGCTGGGCTAACGCAGTGTCCTCAGGACCTCAAGCAGATAGCCGTAAGAAGCATCCCCAGGTGCATGGACAGGTCCCTGCCTATCTCCTTAGCTTCTCCTTCGACTGCTTTCTCTGCCCCCTCCAACTGTCCCAGGCATCTCTCCATCGCTCTTAGCACATGCTGCTCCCTCCACCTGGAATGCTTTATCTCCACTAATAAAAAAACTTTTCACCTAGTAAACTATTTTTCATTCTTTATGACTCACTTTCAGCAGCACCTACCTACTCAAGGAATCTTCTATTTAAAAAAAAAACAAAAAAACTACTCCTTTTACACGTTGATTGGGATTCACCAGTTATTTGCAAGTGGAGACATTTCTGTCCCCTCTGGACACAAGCTCCTTGAGGGCAGGGGCTTGGTCCCCCTTGTCCACTCCTCTCCTTCCTAGAGCCCACACGCAGAAGCAAGTCCGGGAGAGTGTGCTGAGGGATCAACCGCCCCCTGTGGGCCTCAGTTTCCTCATTTAGAAAATGAAGGACTTCATGTCGACGACGTGAAAGGCCTCTTTGAGCTCTCAGATTCCTGAAATGTAAATGCTAGTCCCACAGGTGAGACCCTCTTGACTTCTCTGTCAAGAAACTTCTTCCAAGTTTATACATTAACCACAGAATACAGTAGGGGGAGAAGGTTAGGAAATCTCGGATTACTTACGAGAGGCGAAAAATAGCATTAGAGGGGACGTATACAGTTTCGCAAGGAAATGAGCAATCTCTTCTTTGATGGAACATGTGAAAGCTAAACTGGAAAGAATAATTAGATTAAATGGTGATGTAAACGGGAAAGGAAGCATTACTTCCTGTGCTGCACCAAATGTCTTACAGGTGTCAGTGGGACCCACCGGCTCAGTAATTAGGGTGTTTTAACTGTCTCCACTTAACTACGTGCAAGTGATTGAAAACGGGAGTTTGACTGGGACCCCAGGGACAAGAACATTTTGGTGAAATGAGCTTTGTTCTCGGTTATTTGGAGTAAAATTATTTTTGAAAAATAGGACTCTCAGTAAATAAATGTTGTAATGGCTTCTCTTTTTTTGCCTCACACAACCCAGCATTCTGTGAGCTTGGGACCCCAATGAGTGCGTGCCCGGAGTGTGCCCGGAGAGTGGAGTTGGAAAGCAAAGCTCTGATGTGAGATGTAGCAAAATTCTGTCCAAGACCTGGCACTTGCACTAATTAGGTGTGCAATCTTGGGAAAGCCAAAACTTGAAAGATCCGTTAAACAGAGAAGACATCCAATACACACTGGAGGCATCGTAAAATAATAATTTAAAGAAACAGCTTTCAACCCAGCCAACTTGCACTCTAGCCCAGGCTTAATTACTTACAGTCCAATGACCTTAGGCATACATTTGTCCTCTCTGAGCTTCTGTTGCCTTGCTTGAGCAGGGCATTGGTAGGCTGTCTATAACACAGTAGAAATAAACAAAGTCATAACAGATGGACAGGTGGACACTGTCATATCCAAAAAGCCACCTCTTACTTCATTCACTTATTTGGTGAATGTGGATTGAGGGCCTACTCTGTGCCTGGCCCTGATTACACAGCAGTCAGCAAAGCAGCACGGTCCCTGCTCCCCTGAGCCTTCCACACTGGGTGAGGCAGGGGAGCAGGAGACTTCAAGTCAATAGAGGATTTCATGAAAGAAAATTCATGGTCCCATGAAAGCAATTAGTGCTGTGCATTATTTAGATGGCAGAGCTCAGGAAAGCTACTGGGAGGAAGTGACATCTATGCTAGACTCAAAGGATGAGTTGGCATTATCCAGGCAAAGTATGAGCCAAAGATTATCCCAGCTTGTGGAAGCAGCCTGCACAAAGGCCCAACGATTTGGAAATGAGAGGAGGTCAGGATGGCTAGAGTTTTGTTAACAAGAGAAAGAGAGGTACAAGATGGGGCTGCCAAGGTGAGTGGAGGGCAGCTCATGTAGATTTAATTCTGCATGTCAAGGACAACCTTTTCCCACACTCCTTTCATGGGGCAGAGACCCTGCCTGCAACCTTGCCTCAGTGGTTTCAAGGCAATAGGAGAGAGTAGATATTGCTGGTCTAGAAGGCAGAAGACCTAGGTCCTAACCTCAGCTTCACCCCCTTATTCTGGTAAAACATGCAGCTTCATCCTTTGATGCCTCAGTTTCCCTCTGCCCAAACAAGATTCACTTGGGCAAAATCATTCCAAAGATGTCATCCAACCTAAAATTCTCAGATTCTAAATATTGATTTCATGCCAACTTCCTTGGGTGTCACAAACGTGGGGACCGTCACTTCCATTAACAAAGAGAAGGAAGGACTGAGCATCTGCTTCGATCATTCCTGTCCTGCTGCCATCCCTGGAAAATCTCAGGGGAAGTGCTTAGGAAGGAGGAAGAAACGCCAGGGCCCCACAAAGGATGTGCTGTCAGCAAGGGAAACAGCTGGCAAGGACAGCGTGACAGTATTTGGGGCTCCTGCCAGCCTTTAGGGAGGGAGAGGAGCAGTCTGCTCCCCAGGAGTGGAGGGTGCAATGTGATCCCGGAGGGGTGGAGCCTCTCTAAGGACACCTGGAACAAAGGGACCCTTAGAATTTCCTCCTGGGGCCCCACTGTTCTGTGATCAGT
Organism: Graphiurus murinus; assembly: GCA_004027655.1. Taxonomy (NCBI): domain Eukaryota; kingdom Metazoa; phylum Chordata; class Mammalia; order Rodentia; family Gliridae; genus Graphiurus; species Graphiurus murinus. Next base: position 104,908 of record PVLC010001373.1, read on the forward strand.
TTCATTTCTAGATTATCAGTCCTTAGATTGGCCAAACCTCTAGGGATTCCGGCTAGGTTGACCAGGCTAAGTAAGGTGGAAAGTTAAAGTAATTCTCCAGATGAGTCAAATCTTACAAAAGAAGAAAGGATGCTGAACATGGGACTGACTACACAGCTGGACTTCCTATAATCACTAGACTGACCAGATCACTGCTCAGCTCTCCATGTCTCTAGGTTGAGTGGTCACAGTCCAGGGGACCCTGGCCTACAGATAGCATCTGAAACAAATGAGCCCCACAGAGCATGGCTTCACTGAGAGGTTCTACGAGCTAAGCTCATGCTGACCCCTGGAGCAGCAAACAGTCATGATTAGTCTCTATCTCAAAGAATCAGGAGTTTTTTAACCTGATTAGGCAAATAAGACCAAGTGGCAAGCGAGAGACAGAGAACTATAACCAGTCAACCAAACTGGGCATGGTGGTACATGCCTGTAATCCCAGTACGTGGGAGGCTGAGACAGGAGGATCAGGATCACAGGTTCAAGGACAGCCCTAGCAACTTAGTGAGACTCTGAGAAGTCTAGCAAGACCCTGTTTCTAAACAAAATAAATAAATAAATAAATAAAAAGGGCTAGGGGTATTAAAGTCCCTGGGCTCAATCATCAGTATCACAAAAAGAAGAAGAAGAAAAAAAACATCAGCCAACTTCAGGATGATCCTAATCATTATGGAGTTTAGAGAAAGACTTTAGCAGCCAGTGCAGACTGGAGTTGAGCAGGACAGCTGGTAGAGGTGGAGCTTAAAGAAGGCAAAAGAGCCCAGGAGGAGGATAATCCCTATTCCAACTGTGAAATACATAACCAAAAGCAAGGAGCTAAGAAAGAACGGAGTTTAGAGGAAAGCAGGGAGCTACTGCTAAGAAAGTGCCAGAAGTTCCCAAATCCAAAATCTAGTCCTGTTGAGGGTCTCAGCTAGCAGCAGAACTTTGTCTAAGGTCCTTCATTATGGGTTGAACTGTGTCCTACAGATACACTGATGTTCCAACCCTCAGTTCCTGTAAGGAACTATATTTGGAAATGGCCTTTGCAGATGTAGTCAAGTTAAGATGAGGCTATTAGGTAGGCCTTCATTCAATACAGCTGATGCCTTTATAAGAGGAAGATGGCATGTGAGGACAGAGATACACAGGGAAAACACCTAGTGAAGAAGAGGCAGAAAGGAGATGCATCTGCTAGCCAAGGACTGCCAGAAAGTAGCAGAAGCCAGGAAGAGGCAACGAGGAATTCTCCTCTACAGATTTCAGAGGGACTATGACCCTCCCAGTACCCTGACTTTGGACTTTCAGCTTCTAGAACTATTAGACAATCAGTTTCAGTGGTTTCAAGCACCCTAATTTTTGGTGCTTGTTATAGCAGCTATAGAAACTGGTACTTACTCACATGCACTCTGGGACAGTGCTGTCACCAGTCATCCAAGGGCAGAGGTGAGCAAGAAGTGAAATACCACTGGTGAAAAGGCTGACGCTCCCCAGAAAGAATTATACTGCCAGATAAATGAATGGTATCTCTGCTCCCTGGGAGAACACTGGGCATAAAAGAAGTGGAAGCTGACGGTGAGAAGGGGAACACAGGGCACAGCTTGGTTCAGGGGTGAAAGCATAGGCTCCAGAATCGGAATCACCCTGATTCCTATGGCCTGCGTGACCCGAGTCAAGTTACTTCCCTCGCTGGGTCTCCATGTTTTCAGCTATAAAATAGAGATGATTGGTTAATTCACATTACAGGGGAAAGTGACTTCTTAAAGAAATAGTGCACACAAAGCTGCTCCTGACCTCCAGGAACCCCAGCTTTACTTGGGTGCCTCCAACACCCACATACTTCTTCCCACAGCTATGCCTCTGTCCCTATGATATTCACAGGCTTCAGACACAACCAAAATGCCACTGTCTCTCTTTCCTTACCCTGTTCCTGATCCCTTGATCACCCCAGCCCTCCTGACATTTCCCTCTGTGATGCCCCATAAAACAAAATTGCCTTTGCTACCGTGAGACACCAAAAAAAAACCGACCTTTATCAATATGCCTTGTCTTCCCCCCCACCAGATTGTAACCCCCAGTGAAAGCCAATAAAAGAGAAGAAAGAAGCGAAATGTATAGTCTCTTATGCTCACTCCTAGTTTTGTTTCCTTCCATCCTAGTATGTAAAATAGCACCTGGCACACACTAGGTGCTTGATAAAAACTACTGTACTATGTTAATACTTTAGGTTTTTTGCTTGGGCCAGTATGAAAGGAGAGTCAAAGAAAGGAAAACTGTTTGGTGTTTCAGTGAGCAAAATGAGAAGGTAGTGCTCCTTCAGAAACCGGCCTGGAAGCACAGCATTTCCACAGGAGCCCCTGCCCGGTGCGATGCACCTTGCCTCGACTCCACTTCCAACGCCATCCACTCTGCCAGGCTACCATCAAGAGAATTGTCTCATTGTCTGGCAGGAGCCTCTTCCCAGCACAGCCTCACCACAGGACAGCCGGGTAGGCCGTTGGGCCTTATTAGCACTCGCTGCAGCGGGCCGAGTGTAACTGGATCCTGAGTCCTGTGCTAAATGCTCCATCTGGAGCTGCTCTCTCTGAACGCTGATGAGGGCTGGGCCCTCCTCATCTTTAAAGGCCTTCCAAAGGATGGCTCAGGTTTCCCAAACCTGCTCACAGTGAAGACAGCCCTGCAGCCTGGGGCTCCCCCCTCTTACAGAGTAGATAGAACCAAGCAAATAATGACAGAGACCTACTCTTCCTGGTCCACTGGATTCTGGCTCCCCAAGAAAATTGTATATACATATATGTCTTCTGACAAATTCACTCAACAAATTTTTATTGAACAGAAAATACATATCAGGTATCATTCTGGTCTTGGGGTTAACAGCAGCTAGCAAAACAGGAAAAAAATCTGCCTAATGGGGCTTATATTCTAGCCAGAGGAGTTGGAGAACAAATTCAATTTTGAGAAAGTAAATTGCAGAGAATGTGAGTTAGTGTGCTGGGGCTACTGCCACCGTTTCACAAGTGGGATGGCTTAGCAGCAGGAAAGATGGTGTTGCCTGGAGGCTGGAAGTCCAGCGTCAAGGGGTGGTTCCTTCTGAGGGCCAAGGAGGGTCTGGTCCAGGCCTCCTCCTCAGCATGTAGACAGCCACCTTCCACCAGTGTCTCCGCACACTCTCTTCCCTCTGTTGGTATCTCTGTGTCCACATTTCCCCTCTTACAGAGACACCAGTCATATTGGCTTAGGGCCCATGCTAAGGGCCTCCTATTGACTTGATTACCTCTGTAAAGACTTTATCTCTAATAAGGTCACATCCTGAGCCATTGGAGGTTAAGACATCAATACAGGAATGGGGAGAAGGTATGATCCAACCTATAATGACATTAGAAGACAATGAATGCTATGGATCAAATAAAGCAGGTAAGAGAGACAGAACAGGAGACATGCACTATGAGACAGGGTGGTCAGGGAAGAATGTTCTAGGTGGGAGGGAAAGCCAAAATACCCAAGGTGGGAGCAGGCTTGGAACATTCTTGGAAAGCAGAGAGGCGGATGTGGCTGGAGCCGGGTGAGCGAAGCCTAGGGCAGTCGCAATGAGGTCAGACAGGTGAGTGTGAGCAAGGAGGCAGGCTGTGTTCTGAGTGGCAGTGTGAAGTCAAGAGTCCCAGGGCTTTGAGAGCCCCGTCACCTGGCTCCACAGATTTGTGAAGCCTCATTCTCCCATGAGCATTGGCTTTGGGGTAAAAAACTGATCTTAACTATTTGCCATGAATACTTTTCATTTACGATCTGTATGTATAGTGTTTACTAAGAAGGTTATATATTAAGTACTTCTCATGCTGGGCTCTTTAGCCAACTTTGATGAGGTGGGATGCTTTGATGGTTACATATGGAAGTCTTAATAAATGTCTCAAAAAAAATTTAAAGAAAGAAACCGAACTTTGTGACATTACGTCCATTTCCACAGTAGGCGCAGTGCTGGTCCCACCTGCCACAGCATTGAACACTTGGCCTGAGACCTGCACCCTGGTGTGCTACGGCCGGATTTCAGGAGGCTGCTTCTCCCTGTGTTCCATAGACCCATTTCCTCAGGCTTCCTGGCTGATGAATATCACAGGCCTTCTGCTGCACACACCAAATCATCTATGATGGGCCAGAGCATTCCAACATCCCGTCCTGGGACTCCAGGTGGCCCTTCATTTCCCTACCATACCCCGGGGGGCAAAAAAAAAAAAATGAAGAAGCCTCTGAACATCTTCACTAATAAACACTCTTGAACTGCCTTCTCAGGAGACTGGAGCCTGCACATGCTCTTGCTAACTCTTTCAGGAAAGGTAGAGACAGTTACATTCGTAGGTATGACCCAGGGATGTTGATTTGACTCAGGAGCAATGTTTGCAGCTGAGAGACATCACTCACAGCCATGGAAGTCAGAGAATCCCTGCCCTTCCTTCTCCAGTGAGCTCATGGATGGCAACCCCCAGTGTGTAACTCTTTAAGAGTTGCCACATGTGTTATAAGTATTGTTCATTTAATCTTCATGGATATTTTAGTAGATATGATGATTCCCATTTTATTGATGCAGGAACTAAGCCTCAGAAAGGGCATTTTTGCCAAAGACAACGCAAGTAAGCTAGTGAGTGTTGAAGCTGGGGCTTGAATCCAAGTTTCGTGATTTTGAAGCCTACCCCAACCTCACACACACACACATACAATATACCTCACTGCAGCCCAGAAAATTGACTTGTATAACAAAACTCTATATTTGAGACTTTCTTTAATACTCACGTGAAAAATTTCCTTGTAGTGTTCTTGTTTCTTTAATTAAAAAGTTTGCCCCACTATAAAGCCTCAATTTTTAAATACTAAAATAGCATCCTACTCTTCAATGTCCACTCCAATACTACTCCTCCAGGAAACTTTTACTGAGAATCCCTTTGCCTCAACAAAAGCTGGATGTTACTGGACTTTAAAATTCTAGTAAAGTAAACATGAACTTCAGAGTCAAATGGACCTGTGGTCAGAGCCCAGCCCTATGACACTGGACAAATTATTTACCTCCCCTAAATTGTACCTCTTCATGAATATAATAGGAATTGAAATTCTTGCCTCATATAGTTTTCAGAGGGATTAAAAAGAAATATTGTGAAGAAAACAGCAGGTCAATAATAGGTGCTTATTGAATGTTAGTGCCTTTGCCTAGCCTCTCATAATGCTCAAAGCATTCTGCCTTGTAAAATAATTACTTGTGCCAGACATGGTGGTGCTGGCCCATAATCCAAGTACTTGGAAGGCTGAGACAGGAGGACCCCAGGCTCAAGGCCAGCCTCAGCAACTTAATGAGACCCTGATTCAAAATAAAAAAAAAAAAGAATAGAACTGGAAGAATAGCTCAGAAGTAGAACACCCTTGGGTTCAATCCCCAGTACCAAAAACATAAATAAATAATAATGACAACTTGTGTATTGCCTTTGGAGAAATGGCCTATTCTTACTCATTTTTGTAGTCCTCAGAGTAACAACTAATAGTTGACATTCTATAAATGCATATGGAATGGGTATACGTTGTGAGTTACTAATATTTCCTAAAAGGAGAGAGGAGGGAGGGATAGAAGAGAGGAAGGAAGAGAAGAAGGAAAACAGATAGGAGGAAAACTCATGAGGACAATGGATGGAAGCAAGAGATGCCAAAGATGGAGGCACCCACAGCCAAGGCAGTGGCAAGATCTCCAGGGCAAGCTGGCCTGTTTTCCAGGGTTGTCAAGAACTAGTCCCGTCAGGAGCTATTTCCTTGCTGTCCGCATGTACCAAGCACACAAAAACATGTAGATTCTTAATGGCTTCCAAAACGGTAAGAGAAGGGAAAGTTAGACAAAGTATTCCTCCGTGCAGTAAAGCAGGACAATAGTGAAGAGGGACTCTGTAGAAGTTCCATGTTGCTCCCTCTCCCGCCTCAGCGTGGAGCCCACCCAGGCAGGGGATGCTCAGGACAGGCTGGGATCAGGTCCCTCCTACTCTTCCCGGGGAAGGAAAAGCTAGTCCCAGGCAGGAGGTGCCCAGCTTTACTTCCCTTCAATCTGCCAGCAGACAGGGAAGGAGGGGAGCTCTATGCTCCTGCAACTTGTAAGTCAATTAGAACATGCTGCTTTCTCTAACAGGATTATCTTTGTCCTTCCCTGGAGCCTGTTCCATTAATGAAGTAATCAATGACCTTTCATTTAAAGATGTCTTAGTCATTCACACATCGGACTTACCATAACAAAGAAATCATTTAGTAACCTAAACAACCAAATTCCGGGCTAATCATTCTTATTTTTAAATTCATCTTTATGGCCATTATTTCCCCCAAAAGAGTGTTATAACACTAATAGAAATACTTCTTTTGTATGGGCATGTTTCCAATATTTAATTACTATCAGGTGTCAGCATTACGGGCTCTTCCCAGCAACAGGCAGGAAATAAAGAAGGAATAGGGATATCGTCCATTCCAGGGGGAGGGGGGACAAGGAGTGTTCCTCAGCTCATCACACATTTGCCAGTAATGGATGGGATAAAATAGAAAATCCATAAATCACAGAGATAATTTAATCATATGTATTAGAAATGGAGACTTGTCTGTAAAAGTATTAGTAAAGGACACTGGAATCCCCCAAAGCTCACTAGTCAGCCTGATCTTCCTAAACCACAAATAGGATTACTTCATGACCTGCTTAAAACTTCTCCATAAATATAGATTAGCACAGCCACTATCAGTATAATGGTTCCTCGAGAAACTAAAAATAGAGCTGCTATATAATCCAGCTATAGCACTCCTAGTATATAGCCAAACTAATCAAAGTCAGCGTGCAATAGATACCCATATTTATTATGGCACACTTCATAACAGTCAAGTTATAGAATCATCCTAGGTGCCCATCAACAGAAGAATGGATAAAGAAAATGTGGTAGTTATGATATATATATGGGGATATAGATATAAATGCATATACACAGAATAGAGTATTATTCAGCCACGAAGAAGAACAAAATCATGTCATTTGCAGGAAAATGGATGGAATTAAAGATCATCATATTAAATAAAATAAGCCAGACTCAGAAAGACAAATAGATATAATTTTTCTCATATGTAGAATCTAGAAAAAAAAAGATCATATGAAACTAGAAGAGGGACTATTAGGAAAAGGACCAAAGGAAGTGGGGACTGGGAGTAAGAGAGGATAATAGGAAGAGGGCATATGATCAAAGCACATTATGGGTAATATGAAAATGTCACAGGAACACATTATTTTATACAATGAATATGTGCTAACAATTATAATAAAATCTTTAAAAACTTCTCCATAGATTCCCATTGCCACTAGGACAAAGTCCAAACTTCTTAATGTTGGCAACAGGAAATTACCATGTCTGGTCGCTGCCCAGTTTACTAGCCTTGCCTCAGCTAATTCTCCTACTACAGTCTCCACACTGCCATGTACACATACATGCACATGCATATACAAACACATATATACACAAACACACATGCATAGAAGCACATGTACACACACAAACCCCTACATGCATGTGCATAGCATACACACAAACACACACATGCACTCCCCCACAAACACATCCTACTGACCTTTCCAGCCCCAGGCCCAGTGTCACTTCTAAGAAGCCCTTTCCAAAACCATAGATGTACGTTCAGTGTCATTCTTATGAGCTCTGGCAGCACTTTTTACTTCTCTTAACCCTTCTACACAGTTTTTATAGTTTTGCTTACCTGCTTAATCCACCTAACAGGACTACTAGATAAGGATCTCCAAATATACCGCCCACTATTGTATCCTCAGGGCTTAATACATGACCTAGATCAACAAATACTTTGCAATTTAAACCTAACTGAAGGCAGTGAATTTAATATGACCCGGAAAATTTTAGGCTGGCCAGGCATGTAGGGTAAATATTGGAATTATGACTTGGATAACTATAGGAAGAAAGGCAAAACTGAGGTTTAATCATATTTTAGGAAGCTAATCCATAGATAATAGTAGCAAGTAGCATTGCCATGTGTGATGGAGGATGGTGTGCACCAAAGACGAAGGGTCACCGTGGAATAGGAAAGCAAATGTAAAGGGGAAATGTAAAGGGAAGAACTGGCTGGTTTTGCCTGGCTGAAAGGAGAATGAGTAAATCAGCCAGTGCCCAGCTGGCCACTGGACAGGGGTGCCCACCGCAGGTGGGAGAAGTTGATCTCGCCTCATCGCCCCTTCTTCTCACATCCCTTCACCAAGCATCCCATAAACTTCCCTGAAGATTTTCCAAAAGAAAGACCATGTACTAACCCAAGCATTCCTATCCCGGCGGCAGCTCTGTTTCTCAATGAACATGAATAAATTGGCCCATTTCTCTCTCTCTCTCTCTCTCTCTCTCTCTCTCTCTCTCTCTCTCTCTCTCTCTCACACACACACACACACACACACACACACACACACACACACACCAGGCTAGTAGGACTCTGTCCTGAAACCCTGCTCTATTCTGACTTTAAGAACAAATATCATGTTTCTAAATTTACAGAGCTGACAAGCCAGGCCGTTGGACTCAGCAAAGTACACTGCCTTGTGAGGCCCAGCTTCAGCATTGCAGGTCCCCCAAAAGATATTGCTGCCCCATTTCTTATAGGTACAATGGGAAGGAAACCTCAGACCTGCATCACTCCATGAAGGAGCTGGCTCAGCCGGAAGCTGGCTGGGCTCAGCGATCAGACAGAGACGGCCTGACCTTGACTCGGGCACTGGGTGGGCAGGCTTCATACGGGGGCAGATGGGGAGAGGAACCCAGGGTGAGAGTCACCGTATCCTAATACTGGCTTCTATTTACTGAGCACTGAGGATGATCCAGTCAATGTCCTCATGTCTTTGCAAACATTATCTAATTTAACTTTCCAACCACCCTCCATGCAGGTAGCGGCAGAACTCCAATTTACAACAGGGGATGACCTGGATATCACACTGATGTTGCTGCTGTAGTTTTGATGTGAAATATCCCCCAAGGCCCATGTGTTAAAGGCTTGGTCCTCCGTTTAGTACTATTGGGAGTTGGTGGAAACTTGAAAAGATGGGGCTGAGTGGAAGATTTTAGGTCTTGGGGAAATGGCCATGGAAGGATTATTGGGACCTTGGCCCCTCCTCTTCCTATCCTTTTTGGTTCCCAGCCATCATGAGGTGAGCAGTTTATTCCACCATGCTGTCCCCACCATAACAAACAGCCTCCCCAGAGGCCTCTAACAATGGGTCCATCCACCCACGAACTGAAACCTCCAAAATTGTGAGCCCAAATCAATCTTTCCTCTTTTTAAGTAGATTATCTCAAGTATTTTGTTACAGTAACAGAAAGTTGGCTACTATCACTGTTCAGCATGTTAGCATCAGTGATATGCAATTGCAGTACTTGGCTTTTGTTTACTTAACATAAAAAGTGGCAATTTCATGTGGTTCAGCTGCATAGTTACTGACTCTGTGAGAGTTGACTCAAGGACCCCTATAGAACTAAATACATTGATGGGTATGAGCAGAAAAGATAGAAGTGAGATAGAGGAGGGGTCAACCTGAAACACCAGCCAGGACTTGAGGAAGTAATGGTCACAGGGTAGACAAGTTCCAAGAACTCTACTGTCAAACTTCCTACTAGTAATGGTAGGATTTTTGGCCAAGGGTCCTGGGCCCCAGACAAAACCAGGTGTTGCTTACCGGCCAGTCACCAGAGAAGTCTCAGGCTGGGCCCCCTCCTTTCCTGACACCCAGAGGCCCATCAGCAGTGCATGTCTCTGACAGCCTTTGCTGGGCCTCTCTCTGTGAACAGAAATCAGATCACATGTTGCCTGAAGTCAGATATGTGACCAGACTCAGTGTGCTGTGCAAGATTTCACCGATGATGAAAATAACTTTCTCCTGCTGCATTTAACATCTGGTGTCACAGATTTTTGCTGAGAGCCATAAAATCACTAACTTGCAGGGGAAAAAAAAAAACCTCATTGTTGAAAAATACATTTATGGAGGTGGGGGTGGGGGTGGCAGCCAGTGCTTGGCTGTGTTCTGGGCCGGCCTCCATGTGAACGGCAGCCCTTTGTCTCCTGGGTGGATGACAAATTTCATGAGGTCTCAGGAGAAATCTAGGGCAGTAGAAAAACAGACCCACGCTAGCAACTTTGTCCCTGACTCGCTGAGGGACTTTGGACTGGTTCCTTAACCCCTCAGAACTTTCATTTCCTTATCTAAAAGCTCCCCTTAAACACACACACACACACACACACACACACACACACACACACACATACACATACACACACACAGACAAAAATAGCCACCTGCTAGGGTTACTGTGTGGGTTCGATGAAATAGCACATGTGACAGGGCCTGGCACAAGAGTAAATGCTAACTTCTTTCTCCTTTCTTCTCCTTTTCTTTTTTTGTTCCCTGACATTTCCTTTCAGACCCAAGTCTGCCTGAACACTGTGGCATTTGTCAAAGACTTGTACATACAACACTCCTTCAAAGTCTGGCCCAAGTGGTGGCTAACTGGCCCCTGTGTGTGCCGGGCTCCATGAGAGCTGCCCATGTTCTAGTCTGTCTCTCCCAGGAAAATGGATGTTCCCTGGGGAAGGAGACTGGGCCTGCTCTCCAGGGCCCGGCACAGAGTAGAGGCTCAGGCACTTGCTGAATGCAAGAGGGAGCTGCAGGGCATCAGGAAACTGCAGAAGGAAGGAAGGAAGGAAGGAAGGAAGGAAGGAAGGAAGGAAGGAAGGAAGGAAGGAAGGAAGGAAGGAAGGAAGGAAGGAAGGCCACCTGTCAATCAGCCAGTAGTTACTTACAAGCACTTTCTCTGTCCAGGAGGATGCAGGGCCTGGGGACACAGGGAGTTAGTGACAAGGTGAGGTGAGCCACAGAAGCCCCAGCTAACCTGGTGAGTAAGGGGGGAAGAGAGGGATCACTGTGTGACTTTAAACATAGTCAGGGGGACAACAGCTGGCTACTTGGCTGTCCTGCTTGTCATTATCATGACTGCCTTGGAAATTCATATTAAGTCCAATTCCCTGTGTCTAAATGCACTGAGGGTAGAGTGTAGAAGGGACCAACATGAGGGTGAGCAACTATACCCCTCCCCACAGCATGCCCTTGACGTTTCAACCTGATTTAAGTGCTGTGTGTATTCCCTCTCTCTGTCTCCCTCCCCCAAACTCTTTGGGTCTGAGTGTCTGCACACCGTGGTTTATATGCTCTGTGTCCCTGTCCTGTCTGTATCCCTCTCTGTTTCTCTCTGCTTCCTTGTCTCCATCTCTCCATCCCCCCTGTGTGTGTCTCTTAGTCTGTCCCCTCCTGCCTCCCTCCTGGAGCCTCCCCACCTGAGCCACTTCTCCAGCTGTCTGGGGTCCCACGCAGCCAGTCATCCTGCACATATTTTTAACTCTCACTTATTATCTTTGCCGTCGCCATTGTTGGCAGCAGGCCACGGCAAACAGAATGTGAGAAAGCAAAAACTAATGAGCTTCTTCAAGAGAGGAGAGGGAGCTTCTGTGATTGCATATAGTCCTGGGAGTCTAACTTCTGGCACTTCCGTCACATCTCCAAATGGTAAGTGAGGGTTGTTACTTTTCAATTTGGTTGGGCTGGGTAGCACATTCCATCAATTAAAATGCACCCTCGGTGCAAAATCACAACAGGGCCGGCAGGAAGGGTGCTAGTGTGTGAGGATTTTTTTTTTCAAAGTTACTTTTGTTCAGTGTTTTGTGTAGTTGAGATCTGTTACAAGCAGCCTTATGCTCAGAACAACAACACCACTCTTGGAAAGCGACAGGCGTGGAATCCTTGGAGATGCGTCGTCCTGATTGGCTGAAGAACCTCCAGGACCTGGTGGGCCTGCCCCTGGTAGAGCCCCCAGGGCTGGATTTAGCCCTCAGGATAAGTCGGCCTCCAACTTACCATGTGCAGGTCGCTGGACCTGTTAGGCCTTGCTTCTACCTCACCTATTCCCCATCTAAAGGTGATAGGAGGAATCTGGAACTGAAAAGATCTTCAGGAAGGGAAATGAGTGAATGAATGGTTCATTATAAGTTCGCCAACTGCCCTGATGTTCATTAATTCAACAGGTATTTATAGAATAGTCATGCATGCCAGATGCTATGCTGGCCTCAATATTTGAAAATATGTGGTCTGAAGACCCCAAGCGTTCCCTTCCCAAAGAAGCGGGAATGGTTGGATCCATTTTAGTCATCTCAATCTTCCATTCTTTCTACCTATAAAAATTGGAGAGAGAACTAGTGATATACTTTTTCAAAAAATTTGATATTTCCTGATTATAAAAGTAATTCATTTATCATAACAAAATGTTTAAGAACAAAATGTAAATCTGTCATAATCCTGTCTCCCAAAGAGAACTGCTATTTTTAAAAGAATATTCTTTTTAATATCAACAGGAACTAGCATGTTTATTAACAGAGGAAGACCAAGCCCCAGAGAGAAAACCTAAATTTAATTTAGCACATAGTAGGAACTACTTGGAAGTTGCAAAAATTAAGGTAGGATATTTAAAGTAAGATAATAATAAGTAAGTAAGGTAGGATAATTAAGTAAGGTAGGATATTTCCATTTCAGAACTTGGGAAATACTAATTTACTAATCATTTTTACACAAATATGTTGAACCCAAACCTAGAATATAATTTGGGGATGAGTTCTGTATCCAGTTTTCAGTGGGAGTGTTTATCCATTCTAAAATTTCTCCCCTATTCTACTCTTCTCACTGTTAATATGGCCCTACTGCCCTCTTACAAAGTTTATCCCTTTCTTCTTTGACTTTTCTCAGTACTCCACTTTTAAAATCTGTGACACTGCCAGGTGTGGATTACAGGCACATGCCTATAATCCCAGTACTTGGGAAGCTGAGACAGGAGGATATCAGGTTTGAGGCCAGCCTCAGCAACCTAGTGAGACCCTATTTCAAAATAAAATAGGGCTAACGGTGTAACTAGGAGGTAGAATGCCCTAGGTTCAACCCCCAGTACCAAAAACAAACAAACAAAAAACTGTGACACTCAGCAGCCTTAGCCTTGTTAGACATCAAAGAGATTAGAAGTGACAAAGCAGGGAAGATAAGCACATCATACTCATGATGATCCTGTAGCTGGTGCCTTCTTGCATCCAGGATGAGCTTTTCATAAATGCTCTGAACTGGACAAGACTGTGAAACACATCCCACTTTCGTCCCCAAAGTGTGTTGCTCCAAACTCCAGTTCCTTGCTGTGTTACAGGAGACGGAAGATGATAGTCAAGTAAGTTTGAGAACATCCCAGTTGCAAAGCACATCAACACATGGTAGTCTCTGACAACCTTGATTAACCCAGTCTCACCTAGCAAGTCCCAAACACCTAAAGCACTCAGGAACATCCCAAGAAACTTGTTAGGGGAAATAAATGTTAGTTATTTTTATTATATAAGCCATTTGTATTCGTATTATATTATCGCTGTGAAGAGAAACATTAGGTTTGGTGTTACTAGCAACATCCTTCTCTGCACTTACCATGATTAAGGTCATTGTTACTGTATTCAAGGTCATCACTGGGCTCACCTCCCACCCACCCCTCACTCGGCCTTGCCTGATTGCTTGAAATGCCTTGAACATGTGTGCTTTCTTAGCTCCTTTGAGGAAATGTTCAGCTAACTCATCTCTGCAGCCAACCTCTACCCACTCTTCAAGGCTCATGTTTTCTTATCTGTGGAGCTGTCCATGAATCCCCCAGGACTTGGGCAACCTGCTTGTCTCCCTTGCATTATGCACACACCTCACCCACTGGTTAGGATTGTTTACTTCCGTATCTGTCTGTCTTTTTTTTTTTTTTTTTTTTTTTTTGCCAGGCTGAGAACTCACAGAGGAAAAGTCTTATTCCTCTTTGTATCCATAGACTTAGTACAGAGGCTGATTCACAGAAGTTTCCAAATAAGAGATTAAAAAAAAATGGATTAGGATCCAGAGATCAGTCAAACTCTAGATAGAGAGGACAAAAGAAGATTCTTGAAACAGAGAAAACAAAGGCAGAGAAGCAGCTGGCACTTGGAAGCTTCTGTTGTAAGTGACATCCTGGCTTTAGTAGTGTCTCTCAACAGCATTGGCAATAGCCAGCCATGCAGGTGGTCTGAGATTAGGGAAAGGGAGAGCAGATTTTGAGGGAACTGGGCTTCAGACATAACACCTGGAGGTCGGGATGCAGTAAGTCCTAGAAAATCCAGGGGAATCTGGATGCAAATCTGAGGCACTGGCTAATGGTCATTAGTTGATTGGACTAATGGCCTAGGGTTCCTTAAACTCCTCTTAAATAGGAAGAGGACTGAATCCAGACTCATGGGCAAGGCTGAGCCCACAGGTGCAGACTAAGTGGCTGCACCTGGGGGATTAGAAGACCACAGGGACAGGAAGGGAAGCTGGTCATTACAGCTTCCAGGTGCTTCTTTCCACGTGGCCTTGCTATGGTTTGCCTCTGCCTTTATTATATGACCTCAGGCTCCCACACTGTGGACTTCTTCATCCTGAATCCTAGGCCGGAAACTTGGGCTTCCACTGATTTTTAAAATTATTTGTGCCTTAGATCTTAAATCCCAGGATCAGACTCCTAGAGTCTGTTCACCACAACTCGCTCAACCCCTTAGTAGCTTGATAATGAAATAGAGACCATCATCTGAATAGTTATAGATAAAATGAAAATGGTTAGTAAATAAGATTCTTTCAAAAAAAATTATTCATTGCTTTCTCTTTTATACTTTTATTGATACATTCTGGTCTCACACCATAATATAGTTCAAAATGATGGTGACATCATGCACACAGCAGTGGATATTCATTTCTTTTAGTGGCTTGAAGACACAATCTCCCAAAGATCTAAAACAATATCAATAGGTAAGGGGAAAACAACAGATTCGGGTCAAGCAAAGAGGATTTGGGATATAGTTTATATTACGTAATAGCTTCTTGAAGTGGGCAGAAGTGAACTCTAAATAAATCCTAAGGTCTAAATCTGTATCTGGATCACAGACTGTGAAGGAAAAAGCCAAACATGTTAGTTCAAGATGATGCTACTGGCAGTGCAGAAAACTCTTATGACCAATATCACTATTAGGTACAGGGAGAGGGTTTGACTTGAAGGGAAATCCACTGGACCTGTGTGCATATTTGTTTGTATGACTTTGAACCTCAATATGATGTATAATTACAATACTTCAATAAAAGTGAGTGTGTGTGTGTGCACATGCACTCGTGTGTGCATTTGTGCATGTGTGCCTGTGTGCAACAAGAGTCCAAAAAGTCTTCAGCTCCACACTTTTTAAGTGGAAATTCTAAGAAATAGAAGAGGATTACCTGGATTTTTTACTTTATCAGTTTGGGCTCCAGAGATCAATGAGAGAAAGAAATAGAAATGATGGATGGATGGACAGATAGATGGCATTTTTAATATCTGTATAAAGTAAGATTCTTGAGTAACTCAAGTAGTTATGTTGTACTTTCCTAAAGTCCTTGTACTTCCAGGAACAGTCAAGACAAATACTTTATGCAACTCAAATGTCCTCTGGGATCACTTCTCTGAGATTCTAAATGTCTGTGCCCACTCCCATTTCACATCAAAGCTAATACTCTCCCCCAGATTCTCATGAATTCGAGTTTGTGTGTTCTAATCTCTGCTTTCTCTGGTTTTGCGTGCTCCTGCTAAATCTAGATACCCTGTTGCTTTCCCTTCCCACATCTTCCATCTTTCTATTCTGTGCTGACTCAAATACAAAAGTCTACCTACATCTTTTCAGTTTACTGGGATTATAGGAAAACAGTGAGGGGTAGTTACATAACAGAACAGAGCAGCAGATAACCTGAGTCACCATTAGGCAATTATATATTTCTGTTTTTAAATACCTCAGCCATCCTTTCAATTGGGAATGTCTCCCTGCTTACCTTCTCCTCAGAATCCCTGATCTTCTGCCATTTTCATTACACCCCATCCCCGCTCCTCATTGCAACCCTGATTTTTCTCTGTCTGCGCCCAAGCCTCCAACTTCCCATTTCTTTGTATTGGTCTGGAACTTTCTTCTTCTCTTCCCCAAAGTTCTTCCTATCTGTGCCACAGAGCCTCTTTGAAGGTGTATCCTTAAGCAAAGGCTTTTCCTTCTTTGACAGGAATTCTGCCATTTGTCTCAAAGAAGCAAATTTTCTCTCCCTCTCTCCTACCAACACATTTGTATTCCAGCAATAATCCTTAGACACATAGCAGCCCTTACTAAGTCTTTTCTGAACCAAGGGCTGAATATCTGTGACCTCAGTCTGTAACCCTATCCTGATTCCTCTCCCAAAGTCATTCCTTGAAATCCATTCAGCACCCAGGCTTCATAAAAGGGAATCACCTTAAAACATGAAGAGCACACAGAAACCAGGTAATGACAGAGCCATGTGATTTATTTCACCCTATTTTATGTCACAGCAACTCTATTAGATGAACAATAACTCCATTGTACAGATGAAGAAATTGAGGTTTGGAGGGGTTACGTAATTTTTCCAAGGCTGCATAATTTTCCTCACTCCCATTCATTTTCATTCCAGTTGTCTGATTCATTTTTCATTTCTGTGGCCAGTTATATTTCTGAGAGGGAAATGTGATGTGAACAATTCTGATAGTAAGCTAAAATCCTTCTTGTTAGACTCAGACAAAATTAGAGTTGGAAAATAATAAAGGGAGGGCTCATGCCCACCTGTCTGAGATGAATACTGTTTCAAGTGTTTTCTAAAAGCACTACAAGAGATTCCTTCCATTGTATATGCCCTCTATACTTTGTGCATATTGCATGTATGCACATGCAAGATTTCCATAACAAAGTTTATCTTTAATATTATTCCTTTTTGCCATTAAAAACTTCCCCTAGCTTCAACCCCTTTTACTATGAGCTTACTCATAGTAACCAGAGTTTACTATGGCATATGTATTCCCATTGCAGTGCTATGCTATTTCTATCATATGTATGTTGAGATGTCTGGTGTCAGAAGTGGGATCTGAAACACAACCACCATCAGGGGGAATCTGATGGTAGCATTTAGGTTATAGTAAAAATGTTGTTTCCTTCCTTAGAACTCTACAATGGCTTCTTACTGACCTCAGGGCAAAGTTTATCTTTCATAGGATCAAATATGAGGCCATTTGTGATCTCTCTTACACATGCACCCCCCCACACACACACACACACTATTTACACAACTTATTTCTCAGACCTTTCTTTTCCAAACCACCCTCTCCTTCCTTACTTCCCCTGAGACCCTTAGTTCTAGCAATACTGAATTATATATTGTTCCTAAATGCAACTCTAGTTCTTTGTATGTGGTATTCTCTCTTCATCTCATCTTCTCCCCTCTAGAAAACTCCTTGAGAGAAGGAATTTTGTTTGACTCATCACTGCTGTTACCTTGACATCTATATGGGTGTCATAACCTAAATAACTCAGTCAGTGCCTAGCACATAGTAGTTCCTCAGCTTGCCTGAATTACTCTCATATTCATACTCCATTCTCCATCTCAAGTGACACTTACTCTAAGAAGCCCTCATGACACTATAATCAGGTTCCAATTTTCTTTTTCCATTCCCTCAGATCCTACCATGCTGATGTCTATCATAGCATCAATCTGACAATATTGTCATTTTCTCTACACTCATATGACTATGAACTAACAGTAAACTTGACAATATGATTGCATCCTAAATAGCTCTGTTTTCAGTGCCAAATGCAGGCAAATGAGGTGGAGAACATACAGGGACATATGTCTCTGGAAACAGTGTATGGAGCCACCTCAAAGATGCTACTCTTGAAAATTCTATGACAATGTAGGTTGCATGGGTGGAGATACATTATCTTAGCCACAAATCCCATTTTCCCTTGCTGTGCCCCTGGCCAAAGACAATAATTGTCATATGATAAGCTTAAAAGATGAATGAAACAATGATTAACTAAATGAATGAAGAGTTGGGGATGCTGTGTGTACTCAACAATGACTTTTCTTTTGATGCTTTTCAACAACCCTCTCCTCGTGTAGTATTATAATCAACATGATGAAATTCAAAAAAAATAATATCGAAGACATTTGGTGTTAGGAATAACTTGGTCTTTGAATGTCAATTATGGGCAATTTCCAGTTAGTTGCACCCCACCAGCTTCTGAAAGGATTATCAATTCTGCCTGCAGAAAAACCCATCAACAGAGTCCTCTCTAAGTTTACATTGGTTGGTTTCCCTTCAAGGCCGACCTTATAGACTAGTGCCTTCTGGAAAGAATATCCCACAAGCTTTATGTAAAATGAACTCTTCTTGAGTTCAAGCATCCTTGAGTTATAAGCATCCTTGTAGTTTTTGGCCTAGAATGTCTTGTCATTTATTATGAAATGTATATGTTCTGCCAATACCCACATTGTAAATCCCATAAGTGACTCTGGATATATTCGTGGGTGACTGTGAATCCCCTATGGGGTCTTGAGACTCACTGAATATATCCAGTATCCCCACATCTAGGTACATAATATAATTCATGGCATGTTCTTGGGGAACTCCCCTCTTCTCCTGTTGTACTTCCTTCCACATTAAAATCAATTCTACAAATACTTGATGGTGTTATGTCCATTCAGCCCCAGACTGAGCCAGATGATAGGAAGAGTCTATATTTCCTGAGGTCCTCCTCTGCACCAGGCACTGGGCCATCCATTTAATCCTTACCACAGTCTTGGGAGGCAAAAATGGTCAATTCCATGTTATAGGAGAGAAGACTAAGACTTCCAAAATTAAAGTAGCTTTCCAAAGGACATATCATTGGTGGTATGTTTGCATCTAAAGGCCATGTCCTTTCTACTTCAACTATCAACCACAGGATTTTATTCATCTTTTCAACCAAGGAAATTTTTATTTCCATACAATAAAATATATATTGTTATACATGAATTTGTTATTAAATAATGTATACTATGTACCATATTACACAATTATAAATATATTATCTAAATTATTATAGGTTATTCCAAAAAGACTATTTAAATGCATATGCCATCTTAGTATATATGCAAAAAAGGAGAACATAAGGGAAGAAATGCAATGGTATAAGTAACTTAGTAGAGAATGTAGCACAGAAACTCAGGATGGGTGAGTTTTTAGGGGGTAGAAGACTTATGAAAAGGCATTGGATATACACTAAACTTCTATGACATGGCAGGGATTTTTCATATGTTTTCTCATCCAATTTCTCATAGCAACACTGTGAGGTTATATCATGAAGAAACGGAGACTCAAAGAGCTCAGTAAATTGCTTAAATTTATAGAGTAAAGAAACAGTAGAAGAGTTTGGATTGAATCCAGATCTTCTTGACCAAAGAATACACTTTCCTTTCTCTTTCCCAGACCACTTCTCAGGATCCCTCTTCCCATAGGAGCCTTAAGCCCAAGTACCATCAATATAGGAAGTAAACAGATGAGCAGTGTAAACATGAAGTAGGACCAAAGGAGATCTCATGGAAATATTTTGCACATTTCCCAAATTATCCTGGAGCTCCTGTCCAACATGGAACCAGAGCCTCTGGATAGATCCTGTCATCCTTGCATCTGTCATACCACTGATCCAACTCTATTGCAATTTTCTCTATACTCATCTGACTTAGGCACTAATGAGTAAACTTAAGAGTGTGTGAGCCTTGGTTCTCCTGTGGTCCTGCCTGTAGCTGTGTATCAGTCACTGGAGAAGAGGTAACCTCTTCAGGCTTGGCTTCTCCCTCTGGAAATTTAGTTTGTGAAACTCATGATGTTCTGAGGTCCTGAGCATGTACAAAAAGCAAGAGCAAAATACAATATTCTCCACTTATCAGACAATTAGTGTCTAAAGTCCTTCCTGAGGAGCTGAAGTTGTCCAGACTGGGTCGTTGGCCAGTCTTCTGTCACTGCATTGTCTATCTAGACCTAGAGTAGATGATTAATATTGATCAGAGCATGGATATGTTGCAAAGGGACTTGGCTAATGTCCTGTAGGTGGCCTTGATGCTCAAGGAAGACTTTCAGTCAGTCAACAGATACTTACCAAGGCCCCCCACACGGTGTCTGGAGTGGTACTTCATGCTATAGATACAGGAGAAAACTGGCAGTCAAAGTCAGCATTAAACAAATAATTATAGAAACAAGTAAGTAACAGCAGGCGTGTTCCATTCTGAGCTGCTGGGGAAGCCATGGAAGGGTTAGGCAGAGAAGTCACATTGTTGAGTTTATATGGTTCCCGCACACTTGGAGGCAGTGAGAAAACCCACAGCAACAATCCAGGAGAGACTTGTGGAGACTCTTCACTAAATCAGAACCAGGGGATGTTGATGGACTGACATTCTTAGGAGGCAGAGGAGGGAGTGAGGCAGGGACTTGGTATTCACAGCACTGCTGCTGAGCAGGAGCAAGAGAATAATACTAATCATGCACGTGGCTCTCTTGGTTCGCCCATCCAGGGAGGCAGGATGCCAAGAGGCACAGGTGTTCCCTACCATCGAAGGAGGCCTCTGCCTCTCCTGATTGCATAAACAGGCCTCCTGCCTTCCTGCCCCTCCACAGGCTGTGACGCCCCAGGGAGCCCGGCCTCCCACTCAGGGTGCTCTCGGCAGAGAGGCAGAAGTGCTGGAGGGGTCTGAGAGAGTTGAGGGCTCCTTCTGGGCTCACGGACGGATTGTTCGGGCCCTGCAGAATCCTGGGAGGGCTGCGAGGCCGTCCTCTGGGTCGGCATCGTGTGATCTCGGCACTCCGCGCCCGCTCGCTGCCATCTGTTTCCTATCGAGGCTGAGCACGAGCTCGTGTGTGTGGTCACAATCGCACAGAAAAATCACTCTGCCAACAAATATGGAGACGTTAGGTTTCATCCTCTCTGCCTTTCTCTTTTTAATGGACTTATCAAATACACATTGAAAATGCCGACCCTTTTTTCCATGCCTTCCCAACCCCAAGGAAAATATAATGGCATCAAATTCTCCTCAAAGTCCACCCTTTATTTAAAGGGGTGGGGGTGGGGGGCATCACACATGTACATAGGCCAAACTGAAAGAGGAAATATGAGCAAAGTGGTTGCATCCTTTTGCAATCAACTATTATAAAAGCTGGTCATCTCCTGTGCTACGAGAAGACACGGAGTTTCCAACAGGCCTAGTTTTATTTTACATAATTGTAACCATCTCAGCATGTCAATTAACATAGAATGTTACCTTTGGGATGGGATCAATTAGAGACCTGAAGATTGAATTTGGAATCATGATTAGCCTGTTTTACATTTCGCCTTCGTTTTCTAAAATATACAATTGTCTGATTCGGCCCAATTTTTAAAAACATTGTAAACTTATTTATTTTTTTAACCCAAAACAGACGTGGGAGGCCAGTTAGTAACGGGAACCATAGCGAAATGGAGGGGGAAGGATGGGGTGGGAGTTGCTATTTGATTAGAGTCGATTCTTAAATTTCCACAGCAAGAAAATATTGAATGTAGTGTAATGGTTGCTGGATTTTCTTAAGAACTGAAATCATTACGCTCTGGCTGGGATCCAAGTTCTTCCCTTTTTTTAGGTTACAATCTGAAACAGTGCAGAACATGCTATAGTGTTGTAGTCATTCATGTAATGTCATTGAATCGAGCTTCTGGAAATAGACAAAGGATTTTGTGTCCTGAAATGTTCTTCTGGCGGAAAATTGATAGCAGCATGAGATATGCTATTACTGAGTTTGGTTCTGCCTCCAAATTTGTGCTGACTAAAGAGGGAGAGAAAGAGAGAGGGAGAGAATGGACAACTGAACTTGTGACTGTGTGGGAAAGCCAAATGCTTAAAACAAATGCCACATGGAGGGACGGCACACATTTCCCAGCAGAGATGTGCAAGTTTTGCAGGGGTCACTGCAATAATATGAACCTCTTTCCTGAAGTTTTTTTTTTTTTTTTTTTTTTTTTTTTTTTTTTTTTTTTTTTTTTTTTTTTTTTTTTTTTTTTTTTTTTTTTTTTTTTTTTTTTTTTTTTTTTTCCAAATGGAGACAATGAACAAGCAAATGCACGACACGAAACCCTCAGATCATTCTCCCAAGCCCTCCCTACCCCCATCTCTGCCCTCCAAAGTGCTTTCCCGTCCATTGAAACCTCTTGTCTGGAGCTTTTGCCAGATTCGTCAGAATGACAAGCGAGCCCAGCTTCACCAACCAGGGATGCAGCCTGAATGCAAATCAAGCTGAGGCTTGGACACTCAGGCCAGGACACATGGTGTTGGGCACAAGCCCACACCCAGCCCATTCTTTGCCCCCTAATGCCTTTCCAGGATTTGCCATCCTCATTGCTATAGTCCCTTTCAGGAGGAAAACTTAGAGCTGTTTGTGCATGATGTGAAAGATATGTCAATAAGCCCCCTTTCCATATAAATAGCACATCAAAATATTACCAAATAATGCTGTTGACTTTGCCAGCAGGCAGAGGACTCCATCTGGAGATTATATCTTCCAACTGAGAGGCATCCAAGGTGCCCTTTCCTAGGCAACGGGCAAGCTGACCGCCGTGTGTCCCAATCCCATCCTATCTGTATACATGGGCAATCCTCCTCTTCCATGATGCCCAGACCACCTGCCCCTGGACCCTGGAGTCATCAGCTCCCATCTAAAATGAACCCATTGATCCTTTCCTCTGTGATGGCAGCAACACCATCCTTTTCTGACCACAGTCTCATTATATCCACCCGTCCTCCAGAGAGACCCAAAATAGCAAATGCAATCTTGGATTCAAACTGAGGACAGAGCTGGCTAGCTCCACCAACACTCTCCATTCATCGGTTCCCGTTCACTCAATGACAACAGCAAAGCTCACTGTTGGGTCAGCATTCCAAAGTGTCAGCAGCAACACCCTCTGAACAAAGGCTTCTTCCTGCTCCCCCAAGCACATTGGTCTCTCCCTTCTGTGAACTCCTACATTATTAGAGCTGGAGACCCATAGATACTCTTCATTGTTCCCAGTTATTCAACAAATCCTGGTTGAGCATTTATGATGTGCCTAGGACAGGAAGGCAACAAAGGCAAACCAAATATGGATGAGTTCTCCTGGCTCTTTCTAATTCATATGACTCCCTACTACTTACTCTGATGAAGTCTTAAGATTCCTCAGGATTCTTGGAGGGACTTGTATTCTCACAGTCATCCAGGTCTCCCGGCACCGTTTGTAAGGATCATCTCTGACTAGGCCTGCGTCCACCTGGCCTTAAAAGAGATTATTTCTGTTTATATTAAAGTTAAAAGCACTTGTGTGTTTAGTGGATTGGGGGGAAATATTACTGGGGTGTGGAGAGAATAGGAGCAAATAACGTTGCGGCATCAACTGTGGGAGGTGGGGCCATCCCAGCCGCAGAGGATTTCAAATGGCTTCACTCAGACTTTCCACTCACTTCCTTCCCCCAGCTTAGCCTCACCCCTCATAATTCTCTCCCTCTTTGGGCTTCTCTCTTCTCCCTCTCAGGAGAAAAAAAAATCATCTGATTTTCTCAGATGCAACTGTTTGAACCATTTCCTCTTTCAGGGGAGTGGGGGTGTTGCTAAAATTGGGCTTAATAGACTATTCTGCCTCTCAGAATTCAGCAAGCATGAATTGCTTACAAGGTAGGATGAGGGATTCCAAGATCAAAATGCAGGGATAAAACATAGCAAGCCATTAGAAACAGAATTACAACTTTGCAGACAGACCTGGGTTTGAATCTTAGCTGTTATGAATATATTGGATAATAATAAGTAGTTACTCAGTCAGTCCCATCTCAAGTTTCTCAAATTAACAAATAAAATAGTGCTGTTAGGCTGTTCTAGGGAGACAAGGAGATAAAGCAAGGAAAGTATTCATGAAGCACTTGGTGCATCATGAACCCCAAATGTTCCCTTGCATTATTGTGTTGAACATGATTTTATAGCTTGCTGTGTGAATATAGCATTTTATGATGAGAATCATCCTGTG
The DNA here is from genome assembly GCA_004027655.1 of Graphiurus murinus. Classification (NCBI taxonomy): domain Eukaryota; kingdom Metazoa; phylum Chordata; class Mammalia; order Rodentia; family Gliridae; genus Graphiurus; species Graphiurus murinus. The sequence goes on from PVLC010001373.1 coordinate 128,947, forward strand.
TAGAATACATTTTCAAAAAATCAATTAGATAGCAAGTTAATATCTTATCATATGGACTCACCATAGTTGACCTCATTATTCCCTTGGTACATTTATGTACCAAGGGAATAGTACTGCTTATTATATTAACATGTATAAAATCTTTATGTATTAAGGCTATTACATTTTTGCTTATATTTGTGGCAAGTGTTTCTCTGGATGTTTGTTTGCCCTTTAATTTTACTTAAAATACTTTTGACATGCAGTTGTTAATTTTTATGTAGTCAAAACTATCTACATTTCCCTGAGTGATTCCTTGCTTTAGTTTTTTAAGCTTGAAAAAATCCTTCCTATACAGAGAGTAGAGGGCTATTGGCCAACGTTTTTTTTTTCCTGGTGTAAAAACACATTTTGAAATGGAAAGTGACTCACTTACCAAGTAGATTCTGAAATTTAATGGCAGTGGTTTCTTCTATTCATGAACAACCTCAATATCCTATGACTTGTAGTAACTTGTAATAGTGTTAATAATGATTTTCTCATAATCCTATTTGGGGGATTAATATGAATCAGAATTAGTTCATTCATCCTAAGAGTTCTTTTATGAATTAGTCGATCATTCCCTTTCTTTTTTTTTTTTTTTTTTTTTTTTTTTTTTTTTTTTTTTTTTTTTTTTTTTTTTTTTTTTTTTTTTTTTTTTTTTTTTTTTTTTTTTTTTTTTTTTTTTTTGCGGTACTTGGGATGGAACTCAGGGGCATTTTACCTTTGAGCTACACCCCCAGCCCTATTTTTTATTCTTTATTTTGAAACAGGGTCTCACTAAGTTGCAGAGGGCCTCACTAGGTAGCTGAGGCTGGCTGCGAACCCAGATCTTCCAGTCTCAGCCTCCCAAATGCTGGGATTACAAGCATGCGCCACCACGCCCGGCTCATCATTCCCCTTCTTAAGTTGATTTTTTAAAATCTAGTCACACACATCTTTAAGGGTATACTGATGAATGTCAAAGATCTGCTTAGTATGGCCCAGGCCCTCAAGGAGCCCTCCTGGTTTTCCCCATGATTCTTAATGATTTAGAGAAAAAGACTTTGGCATGAGACTGATCCAGGTTAGGAGACCACCATGCCCTCCACATTATGATTGCCTAAACACGTACAAGGGATCTCCTGAGCCTCTGCATTCTCCTTAAAAAAATAATGGAATCAACTTCTTCTTTGAAGATTGACTAAGACAATGCATGTGACTGTCTTAGCACATCGCCTGACAAATAAATGACTGATAGTTTCCAATTTTCTCCACTGCAAGATAACCACAGTGATTCTCACAACCCCCTTTGCCCAGTGTAAACTGTGGAACAAAATTCCTCACACTATAACAGGATGCCTCAAACTTCAGAATAATGCTAGCCTTGGAATGAACTGAGGGGGTAAAGTAGAGATATTGGGTCTAAAGTAGAATGGAGCTGGGCATAGTGGTACACACCTGTAATCCCAGTACTTAGGAGGCACAGACAGGATTCATGATCACAGATTCACAGCCAGCCTCAGCAATTTAGTGAGGCCCTCCACAACTTAGTGGGACCCCATTTCCAAATAAGAAAGGGTTGAGGGTGTAGCTCAGAGGTAAAATGCTCCAGGGTTCAATCCCTAGTACCAAGAATAACAACAACAAAAAAAAGTAGAAAGTATTGGTTTCTTACAATTGCTACAACAAATTACTCAAATGGGTGGTTTGAACAACAAAAATCTATTCTCACTATACTGGAGACCAGAAGTCTGAAATCAAGGTGTGGGCCAGGTTGGCTGTTGAGGACTCTGAGGGAAGGATAGTCTTAGCTTCCAGCAGCTGTTGACAATCCTTGGTATCCCCTGGTTAATGGGTACATCACTCTAATTTCTGCTTCCATGTTCACATCACTGGCTCCTCTCTGTGTATCTTTTCTTCTAATAAAAACATTTGTCACTGAGTGGAGAGTCCACCCACATATTCCAGGATGACTTTATCTTGAAATCCTTAATTACAGCGGTAAAGACCCTGGTCTTACTCAACATTCTCACTTCTATAATCCAAGACAACTGACCATTCAGCTTAGAGGAAAGAAGATTTATTTGCTAAGATTTTCAGAAATATTGGGTTCAGTTCATGTGAGGCTGGGATCTCTGGAGCTCAGGGCAGCAGGAAGCAGAGAGAGGGAGAGAGCAAAGCTCTGCTCTCACATTGTAGAGGACAGAAACAAAAGGGAACAAGCAAGCATGGAGATTCAAAGGGAAAAGCACAGTCTCTACAGCCATGCCCCCAGAGACCCATCTTCTCCAGTCACACCCCACCTGCCTAGGTTACCACTCAGTAAATCCATTACCATGAATTTATCCACTGATGAGATTACAACCCCTGACTTAATTACATCCACTTTGAACATTAATATGTAAAATCCTCAGAGGACATCCTATGTCTAACCATGACAACATCTTTTTCCAAATAAGATCCTTTCACAGAATCCAGGTAGACATATATTTTGGGCATGATTCAATCCATATGTATATAGTGTCCCCCATTAAGTGAAAGAGACAGCGAGATGATATCCAGCAATATCTTGGGCTCTAATCTTGAAGATTAAATGATCATTATCTGAGTTGCAGCATATTAATCATTCCTTTGAACATCTAAATCAATGGAAAATGCAGGTATAGAAATGCATGAAAATCTAGAGTAAAAATAGTTGCCTGCATACTAGACTAAACAGCACATCTTTGGAGAAATCCAGGGTCACCTGCTAAAAATTCTATAGGGAACAAGATCAGAAAATCCTTCTAGTTTAATTTGAAAAGGCATTCCCATCTTGACCTGGGATATCTTGATACTTTTTTTTTTTTTTTTTTTTTGCTGCTGGTGTTGCTGGTGTTTCTATTGACTGGGAAGGAAGATCACTGGCAGGAAAGTGTCAAGGTGATCTGAGTAGTACTCTTGAAAATGTCAATACTTTGTAAATGCTAAAAATAAAACATGCCAACTATACAGAAGAACAAGCCCCTCCACTGCCCTCCCTAAAGATAGCTTCTGCCAAATGCAATAAATTGTTTATGTTGTGTGAGCCATGTTTATACATCTTTACATCCTCCTTCATGGAAAGTGTTCTGCAAATTGATTAAGGTAGTTATAACTGTGCTTCCTCAATTTCAAGCCCCATTTTCTCTTTTCCAGGTCAACTTCAAGTGAACTTTAAAGGGCCCCTCTCTATTGGGAATTCGTAATGCCCAAAATATGTGACTTTTATTATAATGTTAGAGGAGAAATTTAATGACATTATATCTGCAGTGTTATTTGAAAATATTAAGAGAACTTCAACCCCCTCTCCAAAAAATAACCAGATCTGATTGCTGCTCCATTATATCTATGTATATTACATATATGTATGTACATATATATATGTATATATATATCTCAGACTTTGCTAAGTGTAGAGATAATGTATAAACATTTATTAACATCACTTACATGTGTTTACCTAATATATTTGAACTCATTAATTCAGCAAATTTTTTCAAGTGCTTATTGTGCCAGGGACTGTGCTATTCATTGACTGGTTAGGAGGTGCAGTGGGAGAATTAGATTCATCTCTAGAGCTACCAACCTCTTGTAGATCCCCTGCAGTGGTAGGTATTCACTACCCTTATGGAGTAGCCCAGGCCATTGTTGAATCTTCCTGGTATCCATAGAAAACAAGTGGAAAGTGGTTGAAAATGCAAACTCCTGGAATTACCACATAGAAATCCTAATTCAGCTAGTCTACAGTGGGACCCAAGAACCAGCAATATGAACATGCACTTGGGTGACTTTGATAAAGTTGTTCCCCAGGTTGTCTACTGACCACTTATCCAGTAGAGAGGGAGTGCCAGTCAGGCTGTGAGTCTCATGGCACAAGGCATACACAGGACTGAGCCTCCTCTACATCATAAGGCTAAAATGGGTCTCTCAGAAAGTCCTGGAATTACCACCTACTCTCAATGTCTCCCTTTGGAGCCACACAGAAGTCTTAGTTTACTCAATCATCACCATTTATTGAGTGCCATATAGTGCCATTCACTTTTCTTGCTGCACAAGCTACATTAAAGACTGAAACAAAACTCCACCTTTGTTGGAGTTTACAAGCCAGTGTGAGTGGAGGGGGCAGGGGGAGTCCTCAATTATTCTTGACTAGTTTCATTCATGCATGCATGCATGCATTCATCCATTCCACAAATGTGGGTTAGACCAGGCAAAGGAGGGTGACACCATGCTTCAGAAGTAACCACCATAGTCTCTCCTTTCTGAGGAACCTGCAATTGAGAGAGGGAGACAGACAAGTAAGACCTTTTAAGGGAGTCTATCAAGTGCAAAAATGGAAACATCTTCAGGTACTTTGAGAACTTGAAAAGGCGTAGTCAAGGAAAGCTTCTCAGAAGATGTAACACTAGACCTGAGTCGTGAAGGACAATGAGTTAACAGCAGGTAGTACACAGAGGAGAGGAAACTAAAGGGAGCTCCACCTGACCAAAGCAGGAGTGGGAAGCAGAGAACACTGAGGAAGGAGGCTGCACATTCAGGGACCCCTGGCAGTGAAGATTGGACTCTATACTGAAGATTACAGGGAAGATTTGAAAGGTATAAAGTAAAATAGAATAATTTACTCTGATCTGTGTTTTATAAAAGTAATTTCTCTGAGTTCAATAAAATGAGTGAATTAGGAAAGTAGAATCGAGTTAGAAAATGAGTTATAACCTTATTACAATAGAACAGGTAGCAGGGTTTAGTGGCACACACCTGTAATCCCAGTACTTGGGAGGCTGAGAGAGGAGGATTCAGGCTCAAGGAAAGCCTCAGCAATGTAACAAGACTCTCAGAAACCTAGTGAGGCCCTGTTTCAAAACAAAAAATAAAACGGACTTGGAGTATATATAGCTCAAAGGTAGAATGCCACTTGGTTCAATCCCCAGTAACACACACACACGCACACACACACACACACACACACACACACACACAATAGAACAGGCCACAGTGATAAAGATCTGAATACACAAAGACACTCGGATGTAGATCAATATGAATAAACAGATTGAAACATATTTAAGTTGTAGAACAGAGAATACCTGATGACCAGTTAGATGTCAGGAGTATACAGGAGAATGAGAGCCCTTAAAACAGTTGGATAGCAATTGTGTGCTCCAAATTTCTCTTCATTAGCCTTCCCTTAGGACTAATAACCTAGTTTTCAATTTTTTACATCATCCTGTTTCCTCTAAATCTTATTGTTCTACATCACAAATGAACTGAATTAATGGAGAGCTTGACCATAATCTCTATGGGACAGCATACTCAAATCAAAGCACCTACTTAAATATATCAGTCAGGTTGAAATGATCTTCAGAGGATTTGATCGACTAACTTTCTAAAAGGTGTTTGGTGATAATCCAAAGCAGAAAATCCAAAAGAATCAAAAATTCTCCTTGCTGAGTAACTGAATCTAAAGTCCATTGAAGCCAAAGTGCACTTGATGGTATCCAGAAAATTATGGGAGGCCAATCACCTGCAAATCCAGAAGAGTGTTGATCCAAATGGGCAGGGTGGGAGGGCAACAATGAGGGAAGGAGAAATGCAATGGAAGAAAGCCTGCCATTGTGGTTACCCTGCCATATTCTTGTGCTGATGGAGACACAGGGGTTTCCCCATTACTATTTCATGCACTGTTCGGTGGGTCTGAACAGTTCAGTGTACCCAGGATCACCTTAGGGCTCTGCTCACTATATCTGTGATGTGGGGAAAGTTCCAGAAGAAACTTTGGATAATGCAGCTTGCAAATTTAGAGACATTAACATATGTCAACTCTTTCTTCTTCTTCTAAGTGTAAGTAGGTTCTTGTCAGTCCTAGGGGTCTTATGCATGGGTTATAATGCCTATAGCTAGCTGTATTATGGTTGCTTCTTGACATATTAAATATATATATACGTATATATATATATGTATATATACGTATATATATATACATATAAGCCGGGCGTGGTGGCGCACGCTTGTAATCCCAGCATTCGGGAGGCTGAGACCGGAGGATCCAGGTTCGAGGCCAGCCTCAGCTACCTAGTGAGGCACTCTGCAACTTAGTGAGACCCGGTTTCAAAATAAAGAATAAAAAATAGGGCTGGGGGTATAGCTCGGAGGTAGAATGCCCCTGAGTTCCATCCCCAGTACCGCAAAAAAAAAAAAAAAAAAAAATATATATATATATATATACATATATATGTATATATATATCCAGTGAACAAAACTTGGAAAATTAAAGGAAAAAGTTGAAAGACAACAGAGATAATGATTTAAGCCAGTAGTTTTTGGATTATGTAACTCAAAGCCCTAGATACTCTTTGGAGGGAGAAGGTCAGGTGACCTAGGCTGGGCCTTCTGGAGCTGTCCATCAATACATTCACCTAATTATATACTGGCTTTCTATGCAGATTATTTGATTGATGGATTTCAAATAAATGAATTTGGTAATAATAAATTCTGAAAACTAGAAATTTTAATTCCTACCATTTCTCTTTCACACCAGAATTTAGGCCTGGCCAGTTAATATCTCTCTCTCTCACACACACACACACACATACACACATACACACACACACACACACACTTTGGATACATATACACATACACAGTGTATACACACACACATACAATGTGGCTAACAATGAAATAGACCAACAAAGAAGAGCAAATAAAAAATAAAGATCCAATTTGTCTTTATTCATTGAAGAGAAGAAATACACACACACACATATACACATACACACACAAACATACATATACACACATACACGTATGCACACATATTGACTTCTCCGTGAAAGCCTTTTGTGCTCAATTAAGGCATGCTAAGTTCTCACTGGGGGCTGGGTACTAGTGCCTCTTGTGTTTTTGCTTACATCATTCAGTCTACTAAGCACACAATTGCCACTCTAGAACTTGTCAAGTAAGCAAACAAATGAATGAAAAATGAAGTACAAAATAACAAACAAATAAATGAATGGTTGAATGATGTGTCTGATCAATTAATTCACACATAAACTGTGTTCTGCCCTCATTAAAGTTATGAGTCATCTGCCTTATGAACACATATGTAAATTTATACATGTGTTAATTTCACAGCCAGAATTCATGCCTGACAACAGTTTCATGTGTGAACACTTAAAATCAAGGCAAAAGATCTTTCTTAAACCAACGTGATTACCCTTGACAGTGGTAGTATAAACAGATTCATGTCAGAAATTTGTTAATTATCTTCCTGCTGCTAACATCCATTCCGTTGATCTGCTTTACCGTGTAAAGGCTTTTTATTGAGAAGCATTAAGGGGGCCTCCCATGTGAAAATCTGCCGGAATGCAAGCAAAGACTATATAACTGCATAACTTTTGTATAGTGTTTCTTTCACAGACAAACCCAAAAGCCAGAAAGTTGCCCATAGTAGTTTCCTTGCTCAATAGAAATAAATGAAGACCTAATATTAAAATCCAATTTTGTTATTATTGGTTGGGAAACTACTAGCATAGCTGAGATAGATGGAGTGGTGAGTGCAGATGTTCCCAAGAAGCTTTCAATCCAGGTAGGGTTTCATTCTTTGCTTATTTGCTGAACTAATACTTAGTGTACACTAGAGTCAGGCACTTTTGCTAAGTCCTGGAGATAGACAAAACACACGCTCATGGTCCACACCAAAAGATAGCTTGCCATGTAGGATATGAGGCAAATATTAAGTCAAAAGCATGCCAACAAATATAAATTATAAATGTGGTTAAATGTTTTATAGGAAAAAGATGAGATTCTATGAAAGTGAATAATAGGGGTAATATTCTTTAAAGAGATGGTTCAAAGGTGACCTTCATGAGAATTATCAGTTGTGCTGCCTCCTACCCCTGACCCTAATGTCTCATAGTTTACATAAGAAGGGCTACCATTAGATCCAGAAAGTTCTGTGGACATATAGGTTAAAAAAGCAAATACCTCCAGCTATAGAAGAGACACTATTTGGGGGTCTTCTGGAGGGTGACTGGAGACTTGATGATGTGTGGGGAAAAGTATATGAACAAGGGAAAGGAGGAAAGAAAGGAAGTGTGTCTAGGAGACAGCGAGCAGTGGATTGTAGCTAAGAACAAAGCACAGGGAGCTATCAAAGGGGATGAGATTTTGGAGGGCCTAGAATGCTGAACCAAGGAGTTTAAGTGTTATTCTATAGGCACTAAGGAGCTTATGAGCAGGGTCATGGGGTGCTCATATCTGTGTCATGGCACATGAGCAGAGCATGATTCTACAAAGGATACACCAAAAGCAGGCAGAACAAATAGATCCAGATGAGATCATTAAAAAAAGCAGAACTGCCAGGTGTGACGGTGCACATTTGTAATCCCAGTACTTGGGAGACTGAGACAGGAAGATCACAGGTTCACAGCCAGCCTCAGCTACTTAGTGAGGCCCTCCACAAGTTAGTGAGACCCTGTTTCAAAATAAAGAATAAAAATAGGGCTGGGGTATAGCTCAGAGGTAGAATGCCCCTGGGTTCAATCTCCAGTAGCCTCCCACCACACACACACACACTCAACAAGTACAGAAAAACAGAGGAGCTTCCATGGCCCACATGAGAATACTGAGAACTTGAAATGGAAGAGTAGGTGCAAAAATGGGAAGAACGTGAGGACATGACAAGTGACAGGAATGAACTAGGTAATTTGCCTGGATGGACACGGCCTCTCATGGCCTTGGCAAGTGAAAGGGCAGTGTCAGTTGTCATGCTGAAGTCTTGGGGACTAGGGTGGTCATGGTGGTATCACTGACTGAACAGGGAATAAATGAGGAACAGGTCTGCCAGAGAGACACTGTTTGATTTGGGACATGGTGAGTTTAGGGACTTGAAGGGTGTTGTCCAGGCCTTAGAAGCTCAGGTCTGTCATGTCCAGGCCGGGGTGACCCAGGCAGAGGAGAGGGAACTGACTGTGTGAGGCAGCCAGAGTCCAGACTCAGAACCCAAGGCCCCTGCCTCTGTTGAGTTTAGCCAGTGGGTCATTATGAAACGTTCACTGTGCTCAAGCCGGGGCCTCCCCTGAGAGCAGGGATCACAGCACCTAACCTAATATTCCCTGGGATTATTACTGCTAATAACTCTTTATTGGGGAAATCAAATAGCTGTAACTTTTCACTGCTGTTGGAAAAGCTTGAGGGGTGAGTCATGTGTTGTCCATAGAAGAACTCTGTCTACACGAGGCACCTAGTAAAATTAAGTTCAAATAAAATGCTTTAGAAGAGTGTTTCATTTCAGAAAGGCTTACATTCTTCCTCTTACTGGAAATGAGTGTTACAGGGCATTAAAAAGCTCTATGTCCTCTATGGTGTTTAATATAAGAGCTCCATTTTTCCCCTTTAATCTACATGAGATCGATACTAAAATCCGTAAGCAATAAAAGTGGCTGCAGTAGACCTTTTGCATTTATAGCACCATATCATTTATGAAACACTTTTGCCAATATTGCTTTCTTCTGATCTTCAAAACAACCCAGCAGAGTCAGTGCTGCAGTCCTTCCTTTCATTTAAGGAAACTGAGGCTCAGATAGGCCACAAGAGTTGCCATGGTCACCAAACTAGAAAGCACCAGAATGCAGGTTGGGTCCAGAGATTCACCAGTGCACAGTGTATATTTGTGCAGTACTTGTAGTTAACAAGGTACATTCATGATAATCCATGCAGTCTTCCCAAGAGTCACATCTGGTGGTCGTTGTTGATCCCTGTGATGGCAGAGGGACTCAAGAGACTGACTAACGAGGCCACAGTCACAGGAAAGTGGCAGTGATGAGCCTAAAGGCCTGGCACCCTCTCTCCATGCTCTACCATGCACAAGTCTCCTTCTGAGACACCCAGGGGAAGATCACTGATTACCATGACTGTCAAATGTCTTATAGCGTAGGACTGAAGTAGCCCTGCCATGTACCACTGAGGAATGCTGCCCTTCCCTTGAAAGTTGCCAAAGATTCCAGATGTGAGTGCCCCAAACTGCACTTCATCAGTTTCACCCATCTATACCATGGATTTTATCCTGTGCTGAGAGAACAGGCTTTCTGAACTCCAAAACAAGTCCTTCCATAGTGCCAACTGATGGCCTTGCCCATGTGACCACTGGGCAATACCCAGAGAATGTGGGGCCACCCTGCCCGATACACGGACTCTTGAGAACAAATCAAAGATATCCTTTGAGCCACTCTTATCCTGGGGCCTATTATGAGTATCACAAGCCACACTTCAAAAGTATGGAAGTGTAATGTAGAATTTTATCAAAGGTGTCCTAATGGAGGCACATGAGGTTTACATTTTATATTTATGTTAAAACATACTCTAACCCATACTTGGAAATCTCTCTGGTTCCCCAAATATCCTTTCTTGAGAGCTGCTACTGTCTCTCTCCCGCTCTGTGAAACTTCTTACCTCCTTTCCTGCATCCCTGCATCTCTTCTTCGTGTAGATCAGTTGGCATCCCCATCTATCAACCGCTCTCAAGAAACCTCAGAATATTCTTTGGGATCCATTCTCTTTAAAAATTTGGCAACTGGCTGGACATGGTGGTGCATGCTTTTAATCTCAGTACTTGGGAGACTGAGACAGGAGGAGCACAAGTTTTCATCCAGTCTCAGCAACTTAGTGAGACCCTGTTTTAAACTGAAAAATAAAAAAATAGGGCTGGTAGTATAGTTCAGAGGTGGAGTGTCCCTGAGTTCAATCCCCAGTACTACAAAAAAAAAAAAAAGAAAGAAAGAAAGAAATTGGGAAACTGTTAGGGGTTGTTTATTTAATTATTAATCCTGTGCAAAAATACTAACACTATAACCAACATTTTTTTTTGTCCCAGAGTCTTTGCATACTTTTCCTCTAATTCTCAAAACAGCCCTGTAAGGTAAATAATGATCCCCCATTTTATAGATGAAAATACTGAGGCTTAGAGGAATTAAGTTACTTAACAGCTACTTGTAGTTTATTACTATTTGGGTAGAACAAAGTCTATCCATACCAAAAAAAAAAAAAAATGCATAATACCCCACCCCACTGCATAGAAACAAATATTGGGCCCTTTTCCCTTTGGAAGCTGTCTTCTTCTGTCCTCTCCTCACCAGCCTGCCAGCCCAAGCCAGCTGCAGCTTCCCAGATCCAACCCACCCTGCATTTCCTCTGGCCAGAGGCAAAAGGAAGCTTGTTACCTTTGAGCTGATTGACCCATTTCCTGAGGCAGCCCAGGGTGCTGGCTTACACAAGGCCCAGCTCCCCCATGCCCAGAGAATCTGCTTACCACCTCTATAGTACATCTGGAACATATTTAAAATTACCTCTAACCACAACTGCAAAATATATATTTTTTTTTTTAGTCCAAGATGGCAAGAGATTAAGCAAGTAGTTTAGGACCACTTCAGCACAGGAGTTCTGCATCCTCCACTTCCTCTGCTTCTCTGGTCTGCCAGGAAAACTGAACAACATACCAGGAGAAGTTTGATCTGATTTTTGCACTTGAAGACATGCATGGGACCTTCTATTCTTATGGGGACTCAGACTTTCCTTGCAAATGGGGAGCAAGGGAGGTAGAATAGGATGAGTTGTGGCCAAGCGTGAGTCCTAGCTCTGCCAGGGACTACCTGTGTGGCCTTGGTGAGTACTTACCTGCTCAAAGCCTTCGTTTCCTCACCTGAATAAGAGTCATTAAAGAATGAGATAATGAAAAAGCACGTGTAACTTTTCCTTATTATCATTCCCAACAGCAGCCTTGGCTCTCTCCTGCCCTCTCTAACTTTGGCACAGTCACTTAACCTCTTGCCCAGAGGTGTCCTCTCCTGAATTGGCAGGTTGAGTTTAATCATCTCTGAGATCCCTTCCTACACTGATTATCTATGAAGCAACCTCTGATTTTGCATTTATTTCCTGCTTGCTGGATGAAAGTAAAAACATTCATTCCCAAAAACCTTTTAGAAAAAAGACTCCTTGGCATCGGGCTTCCACCATTGGAAACAGATCTTCCTTTCTGGAATAAGAATAATAAAAAGTATGTGTTGCCTACTGTGTGTTCAGATTCAGAGGGAAAGAGAAACGGTAGAGTAGCTTCATGTGACAAAGATCTGGGATGGGGGGGGGACTTTTTAACATAGGAACTCTATAATCCAGGGCTTCGGAGTGGGGGAGCTCTCCTACTATGTGTAGGTTCACCAGAGTCTACACCTGTTGTATGATAAAAATAACAACATGGTACTCCCAGAGACCTCCATCCTGGAGTGCCACTCTTCGAATCAGAGCCCAAGGAGTGACAAGGATATCAAGTAGAGGAGGCAGGTTGATGCTAAAATAACTATCAGACCATGACAGGGGAGAGAAAAACAAGGGAGAAAGAGAATTTGGTCTGATCTGATCTGCAATCAGCCAGGTCCCTGCTGCTGGCTAAGCCAGCAGGCTTTGCCAACAGCTTCCTAAAGGGAGCCTGTCCAGCAACCCCATCCAAACTCCCACCAGAAGGCAACATTCCTGACAAGTGTCTGCCTCGACTCTATTGAGAACATATGAAAAGTTTCCTTACCCCCTCTCCTAAAGGGTTTTCCCATTTGGACAGATTTTCAGGGTTACTTTCTGACCCTTCTCTGGGAAAACAATGACTGCCAGACCCCTCCTGACGTTAATAGGAACAAAACCCATATATCTTTACTCAGAATCCAGCACTATGCCCCTAGCCCTGGCCCTCAGGTTTCTGAGGCTCTTCTGCTACTGTGCCTCTTGCATAGTACCCCTTCTCTTTGGTCACTCTTGGAAATAAGTGTCCTTCCAGTTAAGCACACTTTCACTGATTAATTTATTCCATCTGTTCTTTCCCCTAGAACTTTGACCATGACACAAAAGTTTCCAAAACAGATTGGTTCTTATGTTGATAACCAGGTCACCCCTAATAAAGAAGGAAAAGTATTGAGGGTAGGGACACATAATATTTTCCCCCTTTCATTTGACTGGAAAAATTGCTGATTTATACAGTACATTAAAGGCATGGAGACCTCTGAAACCATATAAGAAAGAAGCTAAACCATGTAAGAAAAATTCCCTTACATTGCAAGGGAATTTTTATTTTTTTTATTTTTATTTATTTGTTTATTTTGCAATACTGGAGATTGATCTCAGAGGCATTCTACCTTCAAGCTACACCCCCAGTCCTATTTTATTCTTTATTTTGAAACAGGGTCTCACTAAGTTGCGGAGGGCCTCACTAAGTAGCTCAGGCTAGCCTCGAATCCGGATCCTCCAGCCTTAGCCTCCCAAGTACTGGCATTGCAAGTGTGTGCCACCATGCCCGTCTGCAAGGGAATTTTTAAATCCAACCCTTTTGGAGTTACTGGTAGAAGGAATGGGAAAAGAAATAAACGAATGAATAATCATTGAATGAACGAATGAATGAATGAATGAACATAAACACTAATCAAGTCCTAACCAGAGCCAGCTTCTTGGCTAGGTGCATTACAAGTTTTTAAATTTCAGAATAAGCTTATGATGTGGGTCACAGGTGAGACAATTATACCTTGGAGAAGTGAAAGAACTTGCCTGAACTCTCTCAGACCTTGAGTGGCAGAATACTATTCAAACCCTTCTGCATCACCTTAAAGCCAGCTACTCCTCCCAAGCCACCCAACTGTGATCTGTGCATTATTTTGTGGTGTGGGTCTTCCAAGATTCTGCTGGCTCCTCATCCTTGGCAGGACCTGGTTGTGTCTTCTGAGGTGGGGAAGATCAGTGAGTGTGGCCAGTGCAGGTGAGCCTCCCCTGCCAACAGTTTGGGAGAAGACAGGGTTGCCGTACACATACACACTGCCTTCATTAAGTTAGTCTCCTTTAGTTGAAGTCAAATGCTCTTTATCTGAATTGACAGCAGGTTTCTGATCAAATATTACTGAGTCTGCCTCTAGGTGTGAAGCTGGGGAAGTTCCTCTGTGTACCCTTGGTGGATTCCTTGTGACTGAAGATGCCAGGGCTGAGCAGTTTGGCTCAGCCTAACACAGTATGACAGCTCACACCCAAAGGAGAAAGTGGCCCCTCTCCACCATCTCCCATTTTCTCTGCATTTACAGAGTGCACATTTCCAACCAAGTCTGCAATAGACTTTTTAAGACACCAGGTGTTGGCACGTGGAAAGGTCACTTTTACATTTGCAATCTTTGCATCATGTTCCGTGCTGTGGATTTCTGGAGCAGAGGGAGAGTCCAGCATGAGTATATCCCATCTCTTGGATACCCCCATGGAAAGGGAGAGGCACAGGTCGCAGGGTTCAGGGTGAGGGTGCTGGTGGCCAGGCTCAGTCCCCCAGAGGTTCGTGCTGGCTCAGAGCTGATGTCGATGCAGTCCGGGGGAGTCAAGACAGATTTCCTTCAGTTCAAGAACAATGCTCACTCCAGGCTGGAGTCGATTGAGATAACCTTGACAACAGGAACAATGAAGAGCACATCATTTTCCTGAGGATGCGCTGGTACACAGAGAGATCTCTGCCAAAGCTCAGCCCCTTGCCAAGGCTTCCAGGTGTTTCTTTGTGTTCGCACAGAGAACTAACATCATTTTTTCCTTCAGTTTGGGAGAGGTGGTCCAAAGTGTTTAAGCGACAGTAGTTGCAACATGTCAGAGTGGGAATTTATTATCTCAGCCCCAATAGGTCTTAATAAGCCTTACACAACTGTTTAGGCATTTATTCTATTAACGGCTGTTCATTCTGTGGCTTCACCTGAATATTCATGATCTTCCTATCCCCAGAGCTTCAGCAGAGCAGCTGTTGGAAACCCGCAGCAAATGTTCAAGAGAGTTCCACAAATATAAACACCCTCACAGCTGAACGTTCCAGCCCTGGCCTCGCAGAGGCTACGGCATGAAACATTTATGTAGAGTGGTTTTTGGAGGGGAGCCTTTACAAAACTAAAATAATTCTTCCCTTTGGGGGAGCCCTTCACTCTGACTGGGACATGACCATGAGGACAAAGAGTCCAGGGGGAGCCTGAGTCCACAAAGATAACCACTACCTCCCTGCTCGATCCCTCCTGTAATGGAAGGTTCTGAATAAATTCAAACCTGAGGGAAGCCAAAGCGTTCTGGGGGAAGAGCAAGATGCAGGGCCCATACTTCAGGGGGTGGTGCCGGAGTCGGTGGCTTGTGAGCAAGCAAGGTGGTTTGCACAGGGAATATTTTAGTCTAAAAATTACCAAAAGAGAAAAGAATGGTGGTAGGTTTTGTTTTGTTTTTCCAAAGGGATATAACTAGGAATGACAGGATTAAATTAGCAAGAGGACGATCTGACACAAAATTTAGTACAATCTCCCCCCTGAGCATATGTTTCCTGCATTTCAAGTCAGAATGCAAAATAGAAAAAGTTCAGGCCCATCTTTATGATTGAACAAATCTCCCCCTTGGGCAAGTCACTTAACCACTTTGTGCCTCAGTGTCCTCATTTATAAATTAAGGGGGGCAGGGTATGTCAAAAAAGATGACGAGGTGACAGCATTTTATATAAACCAATGAGATATTGTTGGTATTATGAATATATTTCCATTGTCTTTATTTATCCAAGGAAGATTTTAAAGAATTAGTTTAAAATCATAAAGCTAAAGATGAATAGACATATTTCCTAGACTTTTTTTGGGGAAACCAAGTTCAACTCAACCAGAAAGGATGATAAATAAGGGTGAACGTAAATGTGGGAAATTAGGCCAGGTGCAGTAAAGTGACACATGATACTTGGGCTATACATGCCTATACCTGGGAGGATGAGGCAAGGAATTGAAGGTTTGAGGCCAACCTCAGCAACTTAGCACAACCCTCTTTCAAAATTAAAAGAAAAAAAAAAAGTGCTGGGCATGGTGGTATACATTTGTAATCCCAGTACTTGGGAGGCTGAGACAGGAGGATCACAGGTTTGTGGCCAGCCTCAGCTACTTAGTGAGGCACTCTGCAACTTAGTGAGACCCTGTTTCAAACTAAAGAATAAAAAATAGGGCTAGGGTAGAATGCCCCTAGTTTCAATCCCCAGTACCAAAAAAAAAATTTTTTTTATTAAAAAAAAAAAGGCTGGGGGTGTCATTCAGAGGTAGAATGCCCCTGTGTTCAATTTCCAGTACCAAAAATAAAAAAGTAGGTATTTATACATGGTTGCAGTACAATTTGGTATAGAAAGAAGAACATGATTTATGGGGTCATACTGACCAGGGTTTAAATTCCAGTGCTACTACTAAAATTTGAGCAAATGTGTCATTTTCCTAGGCTATCAGCTCCTTCATCCATATGTAGAGAATATCTAACTTACACTTTGGTCACAAGGTTCAAGATGTGCACCACACAGGACAGGGCCGGCAGGACATAGATGCTCATGGGATGCAATTATTTTCTTCGGCTTCTGCCACCAGAGCACAGCTCGCCTGTTACCCTCTCATGGTGCATAACCCATGCCCCTCTGCCCACAGCTGTGGGGATCTAGAACCAGCAGCTGGGTGAACAGGCAAGATGGTACCACTGCCAGCCAGCAACCTCTCTAGCCTGGACACCTCTTCTGCCAGTCAAGAATCTGAAGCCAAGAGCAGGTGGGAGAGAAGACTATCACTTCCCTACCACTACCAACACAACCACCATTGGCCTGACAGACACATTCTTTTCTTGAGAACCACATGGAGTTGGAAGGGAAGCAGAGAGGTTAAGGCTATATTACGTTTATTCCAGGAGGAGGAGAGAAATTGAAACTTCTCAAGAAAGATGAGATGGGCAAGTCCCCTGCTCTGTGTTTCTCCAGAAGGTGCCACATGTATTGCCATCTTTGATTATTTTTATCCATGTCTCTTATCTTTTTTATCTATGTCACTTACTTTTTTTTTTTTTTTTTTTTTGCGGTACTGGGGATTGAACTCAGGGGCATTCTACCTCCGAGCTATACCCCCAGCCCTATTTTTTATTCTTTATTTTGAAACCGAGTCTCACTAAGTTGTGGAGTGCCTCACTAGGTAGCTGAGGCTGGCCGCGAACCCGGATCCTCTGGTCTCAGCCTCCCGAATGCTGGGATTACAA